>JABUQX010076039.1:37500-40122 GCA_015478945.1 Trachelipus rathkii
CAGATAGATAGTGGATTATCAAGACAAATTGCGTATATATATATATATATATATATATATTTATATATATATATATGTATATAGTATATATATATTATATAGTATATATAGTATATATATATATAATATATAGTATTATATATATGTCTAGTGGTTGGCACTTGCGCTCTTTAGTCCGCTAGTTCGCTCCGAGCGGTCTACCAGAATATGTGCGGACTAGCGGAGGTGCGGAGGACTTCAGGAAATTAGCGACTTGCACGTTCGGAATCAAAAAAAAGTTTCCAACTCTTTGTTCCGGCACCGTTTTGAAAAATGAAAGTATAGTTACTTATTAAGAATTCTTATTTTTAGAAAAAAGAATATAAATTTTTAATTTTTAAGTTTTAAACAACTAATTATACCTTTAGTCTAAGACTTATTGTTTTTTAATATTAACTTCCAAACCAATCTCAACCTCCTTAATGGTACCATATAAAATAAATATTTAAATTGATTTTTATAGACTGAATGGCTATTAACCCTCATCTATAACTTTAATTATATTATGGTAATTGTTACCCAGAGGGTTGTCACCCCCGATTTTATGAAAATTACAGGATATACTCTTAAAAAAAAATAATAATGAAGAATAGTGAAAAACGAAAATTGTCGCTCTCCTTAGTGAAAAAAAGTTACAGCCTCTCAAGTTGTTAAAATCCATAAAGACTTGTTTAATATTGATGATCCAGGTTAGGTACTCATTTTCAGCCTCTTTAAGTCAGGTTATGATAAGTTTTGTTAGGTAATACACAGAGAAAATCTATGTAGAATTAAAAAATCTTATCATAACCTGAACTAGGATGGCCTAAAACGAGCCGAGGCCCGCTAATTTTTATTATAAGAAAGTCCTATGGGAAAAGTTTAACCTTCCAGAGGCCTGGTAACTTTTTTCCTAATGAGGACTGCCGATTTTCGTTTTCACTTTCTCATTATTATTTTTTTAGAGTATATCCTGTGATTTTTCAAAAAAAAATTTTGGTTTTTTTAATAACAAATCCTATGGCGTTAAATTACAAACTTTGAGAGGCTGTAACTTTTTTTTCCTAAAGAGAGCGACTGATTTCGTTTTCACTATTCTTTAAATTATTATTTTTTTAGAGTATATCCTGTGATTTGCCTAATAACCCATGTGAGAACTTGGGTAACTTTACTTAATGCGTGGGGCAGCATGGATTGTGGCAGATCTAAACAAATCTATTTAAAACCCAAAATATATATATATATATATAGTTATATACTATATATATATATATTTATATATATAATATATATATATATAATATATATATATATTATATATAAATAATAATATATATATATATATCTATATATATATATAATAACGTATAATATTATATATATATAATAATCTATATATATATATATATATATATATATTATATAATATATATATATATATATATATATATATATATATATATATATATATATTATATTATATATATATATATTAATATATGAAATTTTATCTTTATGTATAGTATATATATATTATATATATATATATATAATATATATATATATATATTATAATATATATATTATAATATTATATATATATTATATATATATATATATATGGTTTTACAACCGGAATTGATTAATCATATAATGTGGCGGAGAGAAGTACGGTCTGGGATCACAATTTTACCGCGTACGGTGAAGGCACTCTCTCTCCGCTCTTTCTTGGGAATATGAAGTTCGAAGAATTTTTGATTTCGGAAGTCAAAGTATAGGAGATTACGTCAATGTTAGGTTTGTGATGTTCAAAGATAGTGGTTTGAAGGTCTAGTCAGCCAGCAACCACCTGACACCATCAGGGGTAATACGGAGCAGATTAGATTTTCTCCGTAACGGAGGAAGTTAGTCTTCAGGACTCCGTCGGCCTGCTGACTTGAATGACTTTCGAGGAGGATTGTGAACTTTGATAGAAAATGTTGATACAATCTAAGATTTTTACCCAAAGAAAGATGTAGAATTATTTAGTTCGTTTCCCGGAGCTTTCTCGAAGATTAACCCGATAGAGGGCTCGAAGGATTAGAGTAATAATATAATAAAGCATCAAATATGAAGGATAGTGACAACTCCATAAAAAGTTTTTTATCTTTACTAAAATCGCTCAGAATATATGGTGGGAAGGTCTGACAAAAGTTAATATATACCACAGTACATAACAAAATCATATATAATAAAGATTATGATTATTATAGAATTAGTTATATCACCTTGGAAGAGCAAGTTAAAGGTTCCCAAGGTGTAAATAATATGTACACGAGCAGCAGACAGCTCTAGGATCAGTCGGAGAGTGGAAACGCGAACGCTTCCCAAATATTGCTCATGCAGTAAAAATCAAGGAAATAAGAAATCCAGACTCAACAATTGTGAATAAATGATGACTTAACTGAATTGACTGAAGAATGGTTCCAAGTGGTGAGTATGATTCAGGAGAATACAACTATGCTGAAGTACTATTAAGGAGGAAAGAATCAGGCCGAACCCCAACGTTAGAATTGGCAGGGAGAAGGATCCAGACGAACCACAACTCCGAAACAACTCCAAGAA
>JABUQX010076040.1:0-18012 GCA_015478945.1 Trachelipus rathkii
AAAATGCTTATATGCGCTCAGCTTCAAAGGATAAATATAATATCATGAACAAATCAAAAGTACATAATCTTACGCCAACAAATAACATAGATACCACCTATATATTATTATTTAAATCACGCCTCCTCGTGTTAAATATATTACACTATTACATACACTAACTAGATCCTTATACCAAAACTCCCTCCATAAATTGCCAGTCAAACTCAACATCTGCAACCTGTCTGCACTTAATATTAAGCTCACAATTAATACTTGCCTAATCTCTCAAAATATAGTAAAATTATAATCAGTCCCTTAGAGATTATCTATATTCCACTCCCAAATAAGAAGCATTAACAACATACCCTTATCGATACTGCTCTCTAGAGCAAACAGCAATGAAACTAAACTTTTCAGATATTTAATTAAAATTGTGGAAACTAATCCTGCAAAACTACACATATTTACCATACTTAACCATTAGTGCATCACTCAAACTTATGACAATAAGAGATCAGGTTTCTTAAGTTACCCTAAACTGCAAGCCTCACCACTAACTTCAAATACCCTGAAAAGTATAAGTCTTCTTAAACACACACATAAAAATATTTATGCCATACTAAAATCATTCGTAACAATATTAATAGTAAGCATCTGTAAATTTTAAACAAAAAACTATCAGTAAACCTCAACTGTATAATAAAAAAATATCAATAACCAAAAGTAGACCTCTAAACTCTATAAATTAATACTTAAAGAGACAAATTGACTATAATCATGGCTTCAACAGATCGGTTAGTACTCAAACAGTTCACAGCTTGTGAACAACTAATCCACCTATATACACCTTTCCTAACTAGATTCTGTTAACAAGTAAATTCTATGCTCTTTCTGACACAGCCTATCACGAGACATTCTGTCTGCACCCGAGAGATTACCTCAAAGTACGGAGTCAGCGACACCATAAATAAGAAATCTTATGTATCACGATCACCTTAAATAGAATTATGAACTTGAGTATATGATACGCTGAGTCGATACAGCAACTAATCGGATATAATTATGAAATTTGATTGACCGTGTTCTGTCTGTTCCTAAAGGCGAGGATTAGGTACTCACACACGTACCGCTGTGTGAAACGACAAGGTGAGAACAGTCGTCTCCGACGAGGAGCTATTCATCATTAAACACAACTAATATGCGAGTCGTGCGAGTCTTTGTAAGAGTGCGTATGAATAAGATGTGACCATTTTAATTGTAAATATCATTCATGTTTATTACCGCTTATACTACTTCTGGTGCTACAAGTACAAGAGTGGAGTCGATAATCCAATTTCTTATAATAAATCAACTTCAGAGAAGTAAGATGTAATTGTGCAAACGCATCTCAGCAACGAGTTGTAAGACTCTTGTATCAATAGCAAGCAAATTCTGCGAGAAATGAAACCTTGATGCAATATGATCAACGGTTGTAACCCCAACACACACTTCTCTCAGATGAAAGATGAACATCATTCCAATAATGACACTTACACTTACCCCATTGTACCATTAAGAGCCATGTTCATAAATCCGGACTACACCATATTCTGAAACCTCGCCCTCTCATCATTGCAGATACTGATACTGCTCCATAATAAACATCGCATTTCAGTTGCTTTTGTCCAACGACCACCAAACCCATACAAAATATGATGGTGAACTCTAACTTATCCCGTATCATGGTGAATGGCCACCCCCCCTCCAACCAAATTCGATGAAAACTCCTTCCAAAACGCAGTAGTACAACCCAATCTTCGTTTGATGACTATTCTTTAACCCAGAAATTGTTGCTCCTCCTCGTCGAATCCATCTCCACCTTTCCTTAATATGAATCACCTCCAAACTACCCCTAGTCACTAGAACAATTGTCTCAAAAAAACACCATAACAAATAACATTTATAACAGTGTTTACAGTCCCTCAATGGAATTTTCGTGGCTACTATTCTAATTTTTGAAGAGTTTGCCTCAACAATAAACATGTACACAAAATCATTTGTTACAGGAACTTCGCTAGTGTATCGCGACTTCTTCAACCGTCGGGAACATAAAATCGCCGCCTAACCCTATAGAAAGAGGGATAGATTATTAGGGAGTACGATGGAATAGCTCTTCACAATATCTCCTCTATCCAATTCCTCTCCAAACTAAACTTCATGCAGTAGCAGCACGAATCTCACATTTGCCCACCGACCTTACTATCTGCTCAATCTACTGGCTTCCCAGTCATTGAATTACTAAGTCACTTAGCTGATCTTTAAACCTCCTACCCCAGTCGTTAATTAGATAGACTTCAACCTCCGCACCCCTTAATGGGTTATCTTACTTCGTTTCAAGCCACAAAGATCCTAATTAATTCATAACCTCCTTTTCCCCTGGATCCTTACACAGACTCCTACATACGAACGTTTTAGAACAATCACCTTCTTCTTGTAATTGTATTCGTTTTGCTCCCATTCCGATTATGATCGCTTTACCTGGTCCCTTTGAGTATTATTCAGTGAGTCATTACCAAATAGCTTCTAAATGACTTGTACCAGCCGCGGTTATGAACTCGAGCGAGTGGGGCTTCCTTTTTTTACAGGCCACAGTTATTACCTTTCTCCTCAATATAACGATTTCCGGACTGTTGATGATGGCGTTTTTCTCTTCCACAAGTCACACGTCGCGCGGAAGCTCATTCCGCAATCTTCCCAGGCAGGCGGTCCGGCAACCCCTTCGGTGTCCCAAGAGCGCACAAAGCCAACCGGAAGAAGAAGAAACCTATAGGCAATTCAATAGAACCGTATTCAACCTCCAATATGATTATTTAACAGCAGTCCCGCAGCGAGATCTCGGCGATTAATACCCAAAGCGCAAAGATGTTTTTTTCGAACTTAATACTGATGTTAATACCACACCTTCCTCCTTTAGTGGGAAAACTACACAGAAAATATCTCGCTTGCTTCCCAAGAACCCTATCCATCAATCCCTGCATTATTGGCTGATATAACTTGAACACGACTCCCTGCGCTGTGCGGATGCGTATTTATTGCTGCTCATGCCACTCAAGCCTTCCGTACACTGAAGCTTCAAAAAAGAAAGAATCAGCACTGCCATAGATTTTTCAACACGAGAGTGAAGATCATACCTACAATCCACTTTCACATGCAGAGTAATCAAACTGCATGGCGAATAGCTAAGACGGTGTCTTGTCCAACATATTCTCGTACATTATCTCCGCATATTCAAATTCCCGCATCAGCATTTTGCTGCATCTATAATAACAAATTTTGGAATCGAATCTTCTTGCCATCCACATTTGGACACAGCTATGTAAGCTATTTCCAACC
This sequence comes from Trachelipus rathkii, assembly GCA_015478945.1. Lineage (NCBI taxonomy): Eukaryota > Metazoa > Arthropoda > Malacostraca > Isopoda > Trachelipodidae > Trachelipus > Trachelipus rathkii. Next base: position 3,355 of record JABUQX010076040.1, read on the forward strand.
GCAAAGATCCGAAGTTGCGGACAACAAAAACCATTTCGGGGCTGACCTTCATTCCTGTAAATAATGGATTAGAATATGTTTCTTCACTCAGCCGAGCTTCCCCATGTTCTGAGAGCACCAAGCTTTTCAAATTTCCAGTTTGGTTTCCGCAAAAATCGCCCCACCACGCATCTTGTTAAAACTACACCATGACATCCGGGAAGCCCTCTCACACGGTGGGATGGTTTTTTGGTGGTCTTTTTTACCTGAAAAACTTACGAACACAACGTGGAGAACTGGGATCTTCCTTAAACTCATCGCTTGGTTTCCGCGGACAACTCCTCTTTCAAATGCTCTGTCAAATAGATCTAACTATGATCAGGCTCTTGTCTATTGTCTGTCACGGCCACTTTACTCTCGGAATAAAGGTTCCGCAGGAAGTTTCTAAGTGTAGATCTAAACTATTTGCTCTTCGGGTTAATATATCGTTACTTATCTCATTGACTTCAATTTTTTCTCTCATTCCGTGACCTTGCGTTATACATAGCCGTGCAGGCGCATTTCTCTAACTGCAACTTTCACTAGCTATTAAAATATTCACAAGGGTACTCCCATGGCTTTCTCATCTTCTCCCCTAAACCTCAGTGCTTTAAGAAAAAAGGGAATCGAAGAATCTGCCAACCTCTTCTTTCCATCAAACCTAACTATATTTCGTTCGCTCCATTAAATGTTACTTCACAGGTCAATTCTAGGACTCATCTCTAGTGACCACTAGCATACTGCACCGCATATCAAACTGCTGGAAACAAGTTGTCATAGCGCGCTTTACCTGTTACGTCATCTCCTCCAAAATCTGTGGGTGCTGACCTATTAGAACCACCAAAAGGATGCAACCGAATCTCCACTGGAGCCCTCCGATCGTCCCCCCGGGTGACTGTTGAATCAAATGTGATGCCACTCTCTCTCGATAAGTAATATTATTATGGGTACATAGCACTCATTACAAACACCAGAATCCGTCTGCTCTGACACAGATCCTGCAGAGATACCCCAGAATCCCAATTACTGGCCATATTGCAAAACGTCACTAACATCTAAATTCCTTAATCATCCTTTGCAACCGTGCTGCCCTTCTCTATACAAAAGTACACACCTTTAGCTTATCCATCCGTCCACCATTTCTGCTTCTGACCTCCTTTCCAAATCTAGCCATTAGGTCTGCTTTGTTAAAAGCATTTATTCCTGTCTAATTCTCAGTTCGTTGAATACATGTACTCCATTTTACTGACGGATCTAAAACAGGAACAGTGTGGGCGCATCTGCGGTCTTTCCTGACCGCAATATCTCCCATACCCTCCCCCTCTCATTCAACGTTTACGGCAGAATTAATGGCTATATATATGCCCTTTCTCGAATTTAATCCTTAACCAAAATCACTCTTATGTCATTTAATTCAAATCCCTCAGATTTTACTAATTCAGAGCCGGGTGTTTTAAAAATGATCGAGCCGGAGCCGGAGCCGGAGCCAGCCGGAGCCGGAGCACAGCCGGACGCCGGCAGTCCGGAGCCGAGCCGGACATGAGCCGGTTTGCCGGGTGCCGGCCCTGTGCGGGCCAGATCCTTGTTAATTTTTTTCAAGAATAATTTTTTAGAATGAAAATTTATTGCAATAATACGTACGAAAAATTTCAAATTGTGCATAATCCTTAGTCCGGATCCGGAGCGGAGTCGAAGTCCCAGAGCCGGTGTTGAGCCGGAGTCCGGTAAAACCAGATAGAAATTTTTGTCAAAAAAATACTTGTTTTAGGTAAAAATTTATTGGCCAAAGAACGTTCTGAACAGATATCAATATGCAGAAACCTTAGTCAGATCCGAGCCGAAGCCGAACGGATCTGGAGCCGGATCCTTTGCCGCCGGATCCTGGTATAAATTTTTTCGAAAAAATATTTTTTTAGTAAAAAATTAACTAAATTACTGAAACATTTTCAAATAGTGCAGAAACCTAATTCGGATCCGGAGCCCAAGCCAAAGTAGAAGTCGAGCCGGAGCCGGAGCCGTGAGACTGGTATAATTTTTTTCAAGAAATATTTTTATGGGAAAAATTTAATAAAGAAGACGTGCTGAACATTTTCAAATGTGTAGAAACATTGAGTCGGACCCGGAGCAGTTATACGGAGCCTGATCTGGGTATCGAATTTTTCGGAGAATATTTTTGATGAAAAATTTATTGGCAAATGTGCTGAACAATTTTCAAATATGCAGAAACCTTAGTCAGATTGCCGAAGCCGAAGTCCGATCTGGAGCCGGAATCTTTACGGATCCTTTGTATGAAATTTTTTCGAAAAATACTTTTTTAGGTAAAAATTTATTGCCAAAGACTGTGCTGATAGTCAATTTCAAAAGTGCAGAAACTCTAATCGGATCCGGGAGCCGAAGCTAAATCCGAAGTCGGAGCCGGCATGCCGAGCCGGAGCCGAGCCGGATCCTGGGAGATTAATTTTTAAGAAATAATTTTAGGGTGAAAATTTTAAAATGGAAGAAGACGTGCTTACATTTGATGAATGATGTACATGTTGATACCTTAGTCGATCCATTAGCCGAAGCGACGTCGACAGCCGCGAGCCGGTAGTCGGATCTGGTATATATTTGTTTCCGGAATAATTTAAGTCTTGAAAATATATGTCAAATCTAGACGTCACTCGAACAATTTCAAATGAGTACACAAAACCATATCGTATCCGAGAGCGAACCCGAATGTCGGAAGCCGAAGCTCTTGAACCGGATCATCTGAGTAATGAATTAAGTATTTAGTGAAAAATAATTTGTCAAAAGACTTACCCTGACAATTTTCAATATCATTAAACCCTTAGTCGATAACCTGAGCCGCGGCTGAAGAGCCGAGTCGGAACGGGATCCTAAGGTATAAATTTCATAAATATTTTAAGGTGAAAATTATTGCCAACCGAAGACTGCGAATTAATTACAAATGTAGAATCCTATCGAGCCCGAATCTGAGCCGAGCCGGAGCCGGATCCTGGAAATTATTTCATTAAATACTTTTTAGGAAAAAATATATTGTCAGAAGACGTCTGAATAATTTTCAAAAGATGCAAACTCCTTAGTCGGAATCCGGATCCGGTGTCGAGCGAGCGATAATGTAATTTTTCGAAAAATATTTTTATTGATAAAATTTATTACCCAGAAGACGTGTCTGAACAATTTTTAAAATTAGTTCAGAAACCTAGTGATCCGAACCAGAGCCGAGCCGAGCCCGAGCCGGAGCCGGAGTCGGAGCCGGAGCCGAGCAATTTTAAAAAGCCGGAGTATTTTGGTGTATAAATTTTCAAGAAATATTTTTTAGGTGAAAAATAATATTACCGAAAAGAAAACTGCTCATCATTCAAATTAGAACCTTAGCCGAAGCCGAAATCGAATAAAGAATATTTACAGTTTGCTTGGGAATTTATATATAATATAATAATATATATATATAAAATAATATATATATATTATTATATATATATTAATATATTATATAATAATAATAATATATAAAATAAATAATATATATATTATATATAATTAATATATATATATATATATATAATATATATATATATATATAATTATATTATATATATTAAAATATATATATAAAATATATATATATATATATCTATATAGTATTATATTATATATATAATATTTATATAAGTGTCAGCATCCCGAAAGTTCAGGCATGTAACTAGAAAACTATAACCATCTACAGGAAAATAAATAACATTTTGATTTTTCAGCAAGTAATTTCATCGATGAAACTTAAAAATTTTTTTATTTATTAATATTTATGAATAAAGTCAAATATTTACTAAAATTCTAGACCTAAATAATGTACATCTGATTGACCTTGAACCTGATTAATTAAGAACCCCACGAACGAAGACGAATTTTATCAACTTTGGAAAAATTTTATTTTTCTTTTATATTCTTTTTAAGGGGTTCGAGCAACGGAGGGACGAGAAACCCCGACTCTATCCATCGTTTCTTGTTATCCGTGGGTTTCTCGTTTAACACAAAAAAAATTTCACATTTCGGCACCTTCTGCTCACTCGGGAAGTACGGGAACATCGAATTCCAAAAAAAAAAATCCACTTATTTAACAATTTTAAATTTTTAAAAAGCGTTATTTTTTATTTTATTTTAATTTCAGGGTATAAATTTCTCCGATGATAATATTTTTGATACACATTTATATGTTCTAGTACATGCTGAGCTTTCGGGATCTGCCATATATATATATATATATATAATATATTAATATATATATATATATATAGAACTTATATATATATATATAATATATAGATATATAAATATAATATAATTATATATATTATGCTAGCCATAATCAAAAGAAACATCTTCAGGAGAGAGGCGGAAATCTTTTCTGACTAGTTAATAAATTAATCCTCAATCGCCATAGATAATCATACGTCATACCTCTCAAGCCATAACAACGTGAAAAGCATCAATGCAAATGCTGTTTAAATTAACATAATACGTAATTTATACATAATGCAATAAGGTATGTCACGGAATTTGGACAATTTAGAAAAGAGTTTTATAGATCTCTGCTGATTGTTAGAAAATTTTTAATAAAAAGAATTTAATATTTTAGATTAATATCCCCTCCCAGTAAGGAACGCACTCGGAACAGATTCAAATCTATATGCTTCGATATCACTGTTTTTAAATCGTAACTTATTTAATATCGACAGGTAGGTGTTTAAACACCTCGGGGCTATCGCATCTGCTTGGCTGTTCCTGTTAACATGAACAACCAACCAAAGTCAAGAACGCCGTAATGGGCTCAACATGCTTGTTGCGACAAATTTGCAATAATAACAGACAAATAAATTTAATAAATAGGAACATCTTCATGACAACAGCGTCCGCGTTAGACAATGTACAAGAAAAGCTCTACAACTAGTCCGATCCATCCTTCCCAGAAAAAAGGCATATCAGAACAGTTTTCTAATTTACTGCCGATATCAGCTGCTTTGGAAACTCGTACTTTATTAAATCGACAGGAAGTGGTGGTTGAACAACTGCTGTGGCTACATGGCATTCTGCTTGGGTGCTCCTGGGTTACAGGACAACCAACCAAAGTCAAGGACCGGCCGAAATGGGCACAACATACTTGTTGTGCAGAGCAAATTTGAAATAAATAAGACGATAGATAATTTCCTTGCGCTACGCCTCGAAACCATCGTACAACAGCGTCGCCTTTATACAATGTACAGGAAACCTGTCACTTGTCCATCACCTCCCAGAAAAAAGATGGCATCTCGGAACAATTTCTATATCCTGTTTCGATATCACTGTTTTGAAACCAGTACTTATTTAAATGACAGGAAGGATGGGTGAACCCTGCTGGCAACAGGCATTCGCTTTGGGTATTCCTGGTAACAAGAGCAACAATCAAAGTCAAAGAACGCCGAAATGGCAAACATGCTTGTTGCAACAAATTTGGCAAAAATAAGACAAAGAAAATTTCACTCGCGCCAGGACTAAACCATCGACAACAGCGTCGCGTTAGACAATGTCCAGGAAGCTCACACTAGTCCGATCCACCCTTCTCCCAAAAAAAATCATCTCGGAACAGTTTCTAATCTACCTGCTTGTAAATCACTGCGTTGAAACTCGGTATTACTTTAAATCGTACAGGAGAATGATTTGGAACAGCGCTGGCCACCATGGCATGTCTGCTTTGGGTGCTCCATGATACAGGAGATCCCGAACCAAGCCAGTAATGCGAAATGGGCAATAACAATGCTTGTTGAAAAAAAATGCAATAATAAGACAAGAAAAACTCTTCGCGCAGGTCCTCGAACCAATCCGATCAACAGCTCGCAAGTTAGATCACCATGTAAGAAGAGGCCCACCACTTGTCTGATCCGCTCTCTAGAAATAAAAGGATCTCCGAACAGTTATCAGTCCTCCTCTAGATTCTCTTGCGTTATAACTCGGTACTTGAAACCCACAGAAGGTCTTGGAACACCTGCTGGGGCTACACCGGTATTCTGCTGGGGCTCCTTGGTACAGTGAGCACGAATAAAGCAGCAACGCCGACATGGTGCAAACATGCTTTTTGCGACAAAATTTGCAATAATAAGGCGAAGAAAAACATCCCTCGCGTAGGCTCAAACCACGACAAAGCGTCGCTATAACAATGACAGAGGCTCCACCATATTCCCACCGCCTCCAGAAAAAGTAGGCCATAATCGAACAGTTTTTCTAATCTTCTGTCCGATACCACTGCTTTGAAACTCGTGTACTTATTAAATCGACAGGAGGTGGTTGGAACACCTGCTGGGCTACATGGCATTCTGCTTGTGGGTGCTCTTGGGTTACTGGAGCAACCAACCAAAGTAAAACAACGCCGAAATGGGCACAAAACAAATGCCCTGTTGTTCAATTTCAAAATAATAAGAATATAAATTTCATCGCGCCAGGACTCGAACCATCGCCAACAACGTCGCCGTTAGACAGTGTGATGCTCTACACTAGTCCGATCCACCACCCAGAAATAAAGAAGGCAATTCGAATAGTTTTATTCCTGCTTCGTAATTCACGGCTTGAAACTCGGTAAATATTTAAATCCATGGAAGGGTGCTTGAAACTTTTGTATAATAATATAAATATATATTAATATATATATATATATAATAATAATATATATATATATTTTTTATTTATTTTTTATTTTTTATATATATATATTATATATAATATATAATATATAAACTATATATAAAATATTTTGCCGTCCTGAAATAAATAAATAATATTTCAAATGTTTATTTGCGTTTTTCTAGCAATTTCATTTTTTTATAACGAGACATAACAAAAAATTTATAAAAAAAACGAACAGTTTTTATTTCAGAAAAATTGTATGCAACCTGCATATTAAATCATAAACAACCTGACGTATTTTAAAATGCTTTGTAGATGTAAAGGTGTTCACACGTGATTGAATTGCTCTTACTTTCAAAAATTTGAAAGTATTTTCAAGAATGTCCAATAATACTTTAGAAAAGCAAAATCAATAAGCTGCCTAAATCAAATTTATACACCACAAAATGGATAATATTTAGTGAAAAAAGCATGAAATTATCTTGAATATTAAAGATTTAATGCCATTATTTGAAAGCCCCGAGAAAAAGAACAGGATATTGGAGAAGCGTTGTTTTTAAGAGCAGTTTTTTCTTGTATCCCCAAAAATTAAAGATAATAAGTTTCATTCAAAAACATTTCTTTTACCAGTTATAAAAAACGGATTTGAGATAAAGTCTCGGCCTTAATAAGTTAATAATATTTATTATAATTCATATTAAAATAGCAGTCACTTTCATTTGTCCTATATTTTCGCCACCCAAATATGCTTAGAAGGAATGTTGTTTTACCTAAAAGAGAAGATAATATCATCCTAATAACGTTAGAAGAGTTATTAAATTTCTAATACTTACCTTCCAGATAATTATGTAGTTTACCGTTTTATTATCAGTCAAATCTTATAAGAAAGTTTGCACCAGCCAAACTCCATTGCTTTATTTCCTCAGGTTTCTAAAAAAAAATTACATAATAGAAAAAAGAAAAAATATATATATAGTTTCAAATAAATATCTTACGATGTATCTTGAATTCAAATTGTGAGGTATCGCTTATATAGTAAATCTAAAAAAGTCGATATTTTTTTAAAACTAATCAATATGAAATCTCTCTGAAGCAACGCTGCCACAGTGTTAATAAAAATCAAGAATTACGAACAACCATATTTTCCTAATGATCGTTATTCTTTTTTTCATATATTATTCTTGTTTACTTCAAAATAGGTAAGGATATAGTATTTTGTTAAAGTAGACAAGTATATGTAATATATATATATTATTATATATATAATATAGATATATATATAATATATAATATATATTATAATATACTATATTATATTATATATATAAATATTATAAATATTATTAATAAAAATAAAAATTATAATAAAAATAATATATATATATTATTATATATGTATATTATATTATAATAAATATATAAATATATATTATATATAATATTATAAGTATATTATATATATATAGAAATAATTATATATATAATATATATATATATTATATAAATATATAATATATATGTATAATAATTTAATATATGATATATATATAAATAATAATATATATATATAATATTATTATATATATTTATATATATAATATATATAATTATATATATATATATTATAATTATATAGTAATATATATATATATAATATTAGATATATATAAATATAAGTATAATAATATATATATATATAATATATATATATATATATATATATATATATTTATATATGGTGAGTAGAGAGTAATATAATACTATATAATATATATATTATATATATATTAATATTATATATATATAATATATTATATTAATATAAATAATATATATTATTATATATATTATATATACTTAATATTGATATTTAATAGGACTTAACTGGCTCCAATCTAATTTCGGTTCTAAGAATAGGCTTGGAAAGGATAGGTTCTGAAAAGTGGAGTTAATATTATTGAAATACTGCTTTTTAATTGTTTAAGAAGGAATGTTAGGAAGGGTAAGAAAGGTTGTTTTTTAGAGGTTGTGAATATGCGTTGATAAAAGGATTTTTTTCCTTGTTTAAGGGTACGTTGTATAATGAAGTTAGGATAGAAAAGTTTGTTAAAAATAGAAAAAAGGTAATTAAATTCGAATTGAAGAAAAGAGGGAGAGCATATTCTTAGAGCTCTGATGAATAAGGAAGAAAGTATTTCTATTTTTGTGTTGGTTGAAGAGGACGAAAACAGATCCTTTCATCAACCGGACACTCTCAAAATCTCTAAAATCAACATTTTCTTATCATTCCTAACATTCCTCTTAAACAATTAAAAAACTTCTTACCCAATAATATTAACCTCACCTCTTCAGGAAATCTACTCTTCAAAGCTATTCTTAGACCCAACACAAATCGACCCACTAACATAACCCAATGTGTTTATAAAATTCCTTGCCTTAATTGTAACTGCTTATACATCGGCGAAACTCATAATTTTAACCGTAGACTGTACCAAGATAAATATGACCTTACAATTGACAATCAAAATTCTGCCCTTACATTAGATCGTTCCTCACGTAACCACACAATAGGCTAATGCCTATTGTGTGGTTACATGACCCCTCTCATACATTCAAAAGACTTACACAGAAGAAAACTATTCGAATCTTACTACATCCTTAACACCAATAATTATAATAGACAAATAAGGTGATATTCAAATGTTCAATCCACTCTAAACAAATGTGAACTCCACTAATTTATATAAAAATCTTAAATAAATCTAAAATATAAATTACTTTTTAAATTATTATTGTTAATATTAAATTTAATTTTAGTCTTGCAAAGAACTGCACCTGATGTGGTTTCCGAAAAGAAACGAAAATTTGTGCTTTAATATATTAATAAAAAATCTTACTTTAGATAAAATACAGACTCTCTTTTAAATTATTAATAAGTCTCTCTTTTAAGGCTTCTATTATAATATATATAGGGTCATGTCAATTTTTTCTTTACGTTCTTGGTGAAGTTTGTTAATTAATAAAAAAAGTAAATAAATTAACCCTATAATAGCAGATTAAAAGTTATTCAATATTGTATAGACCAGTGTGACATAGGTAATAGCAAGGTTCCTGGTTACCCTAATTTTATTTTTTTAAATTTTAATTTCAAAACGGGCTGGGGAATTTGATTGGATAAAAGAAATTGCAAATCTACAGCAAAGAACAAATGGGAATTCACAATTTACCATAGTTATTTCAGTTGTTAGGGGGCCTTCCAAAAGCCCTGATTTAAAAAAAAGTGATAAATAAAAAATTAGCATTAGTAAATTGGGAAGTCAAAACATTATTCTAGATATTCATTGTCCCCTAATTTTGCAGTTTATTTTAATTCTCTTTTTAAGGGGGAAAACTTTAAATCCCCAAATTGTCCATAACTATTTCCAAACCAAAGGGAATACTCTAGAAAAACATTTTTTATTTGCTTCTATTTTTTATTTATTTCTATAGGGGTGAAAAATAAATTTCAATTTTTTTAATATTTCTTTGACCGTTAATCGATTAAAAAGGTTCTTAAATTCAATGTTGTAGTTCCGAAATTTTACATTTTTGATTTTCTTAGAAAAGTGTGTAACATTTTTGTTCCCCTTTTCAAATATATGTTTTGCCATGTTTTGCCATGCCATTGCCCTCATCGGTTCTCTGCATGTTGAATTTAAAAAAAAAAGTATGCAAAGTTTTACAATAAAATTAAACAAAGGAAAATTTTTCTAAAAAGGCAAAAAAAAAGCTCGTAAAACTATTTTCAAAGCCCTTGTTACCTATTTGGCTGGGAAACTCTGGCTTTTAAATTGACTGAAATCTGGAGGGTTTTTCTGGAAAAAAAAAAACTTGGCTGAGTCCCCAGAATTCTGTGTCTTGGGCATTCTGTATAATCCCCACTAATACCAAACTAATACCTATTGTAAAACTGGGACATGGTAAAAATTTTTGAAGGTGACCTAAACCGCTCTATTTTGAAATAGAACAATCCTGGTTGAAATAAAAGCGGAACAAGGAAAAAAACATTATATATCAGCCAACATTATCGGGGCACAAAGGAAAATTTCATGTAAGAGCCCAAAACCTCGTGGTCAGTTTTTTTAAAAAGGAGTTTCAAAATCCTGATTTCTAGGCTTTCTTTCCAACTCCCCGTAGGCAGAGTGTACCCATAGGTTGATGGCCATTAAAAACATTGATGGAAAAAAGGAAAAGAGAAATAAATTCCCTTTAATTGAAGTATTCTAAGCCACCCTTTTTTTAACATGACTATTAAAATCTTTAAATTTTATTAAGGCCCATAGCTTAAAGATGCATTTAATGTAATGGTTATTTCAAGAAGAAGCTACTTGAAACATCCCAACTTTTTTTTTCACATACAACAAGGGTTCTCCATCCCCAGGGTTCCTTCAGGGGGGCTGGGCAAAATGACAAAAAACTGAAAATTAATTTGCATCATCAGTATGCTCCCCCTATTTAGTTCAACTGAAGCACAAATCATAAAAAAAGACTATAACCAAGATCTTGGAGAGGACACTTACTTATTATTCCTGAAATAATACAACCCAGTATAAATACCGTGTTCCAACAAAAACAAAAAAGCCTCTTAAAGACATAATTAGGAAATGATACCCTTTAATTATTTGTTCAAAAAATCTTTGTTTTCATTACTTTTTACATCACTGTTTAAAAAAATCTTTAGAATTAGTTCAAGGCCAAAAACATATACCCTCTTCCCTTTTTTCAAGGAAAAGGACCTTTTTTGGACAAAATTTCTTGTTTAGGCATTTTTGGTTAACCAACAAAAAATTATATTAAACCATCATATTCATGTGATAGCCCAAAAAATATTTTTAAAAAAGTTCAATCTTCGCATGTAAAGGCCAGAAAATTTAATTTTCCCCTTTAGTTTCAAGAAATCAGCAATGAGGGAGAATTTTGGGGGGAAAAATTTTTACTTATTTTGGACATGATTTATTATTATTAATTGAAAGTTGTTTATTAATTTATTTGTTATTAAAAACCACACGTTTTTTTATGATTAAAATTAAATGATAAATAGTATTTATTTTTTCTTTTCTCCATTTTTCTTTTCTAAAAGTCAAAAGTTCCCTGCGATATGTAAGGTTTGCGAAGTTTTGGGATTGATTGGGAAAGATAGTTTAACCCATTCATGGGATTTCATTGGGATGGCAAGGGGGGAAAAGAATGGTACCTTTTTGGGGGCGAAAAACAATTATGTTCCCAACCATCCTGGGAGGTAAACTTTATTGGGACCTCCACTTCTTCATCCCCACTTTCCACCAAGGAACTTGATAATGCTGAGGTGCTTGAAACAGAACTAAACACAGGTCCCGTCTTCAAATGCTTCCCCAAAGGGTTATGTGGGGTCCCTCCTATTGGGTCTAGAAACATATTCGTGTGGGGTATGTATCGTAATATGTTTAAAAATTTTATTTTTGCCTTTGAAAATTGAAAATTAGCCCTAATAAATATGGGTCTACATAAAGATATTTGCCTTTAACTTAATTTCAAACCAAAACATTTAATTTTTGGGAACTATAATGTAATAAGAAAAATTTAAAAAAAATCCGGTTGGTTTTTGTAAAACTAAATTTTTGGTTCATTTCAATTATTCATCTTAGGGATCTTCCCGTGGATTGATAGGAAAAAGCAAAGATGGGAACTCCACAAAAGAAAAAAAAAGAAACTTTATTTCTCTGGAAAAACAGTTGTCTGGTCTACTTTTAGACGAAAGGAATTTCAAAAAAAAAACTGAATTGACAATTCTCTCCCTAAAATGACAGATGGGCCTTATTTCAAACAGGGCCTTATTTGGTGAAAATGCCTTATACATATTAAAAATTGATATGTCAAAGTTTTAAACAAGAATTATGGGAACGAATGGCGTATGGAACAGTAATTTTTAAATTATTTGCGTAGTTTTTAAAGTAGAAGCTCCAACTTATATACATAATTAAACTAAAAGGGAAATAAATTATTTTGCTTTAGATATGTCAAGCTATCAATTTATTTATACTATTTAAAAACTTTATTATTACCCTTGGCCAAATGCTATTTTGCCTAGGCCTTATACATATTAATAATATATATATTATATATATTATATTAATATATATTACAAATAATATAAATTCTATATATGTATATATAGTAATAATACCTATAGTATACTAAACATATAATTAATATATATATATTTATATATATATATATATATATATTATATATAATATATATATATATATAATAATATATTAAATATACCTCTCTCTCTTCTCTCTCTTTTCTCTCTCTCTCTAATATATATAGTTATAATATTATATTATAATATATAATTAATTATATAAAATAAATTATTAAAATATATATTTATATTTTTTTTTATATATATATATATTATATATATAAATATAATATATATAAATTTATTATATATATATATTAGTATAATTACGTATATATTATATATAATATATTTATTTATATATATTAATATATTAATAATATTTATAATATATATATAATAATTTATATATATATTATAATATTAATAATAAGATAATTATATATTTATTTTAAATTTTGAATGATATATTAATTCTTCTTTCTTCTTTCCTTCACCCTTTTTCCTTTCTTTGGCCCCCAAAGATTGGGCGTTAAGGTGCTGTAACAAAGGCCATCGGAAAAAAAGAAAAGCAGTAGGATAGGAGAAAAACATGACAAACGTTCGAAAGGAAAAGCCCCAGCCCTTTTAAACCGCCCCCCCCTTCTTGTACCATTAATTAAGGCGAGGAGTCGTTTCCCCAACAGGGATAGTTGGGAAAATTGTAATGTTGGGTTTTTGATTGTGCAAGAAGAAAAAGGTATTTTGGGGATTGAGGTTATTAAGTTAAGGAGGAGAGTAATGGGTTAAGGGTGAAGAAAGTTGGAAGGAATGGTAAAAATCTGGGCAGTATAGAATTGGGGAAAATACTAGTTGAAATTTGGATCAAGCGAGGCCGAGGGATTGTGATTTGGATGTTGGATTGTTGGGAAGTTTGTGTAATAAACGGGTTTATGGAGGGTATAGTTTCCAAAGGGGGATTAAGGGAGAGCAGTAATAGTACCCCTTATATAAGGGGTTTAAAGGGAGAAAGGGAAAAACTGTAAAAATAAGGAAAAGGTTTTATTGAAAGTAGGTAAGGGGAGGTATTTATTGTGGTTATTTTTATAATATAATAATATATATAATATAATATTTATATATATATATTATATAATTATATATAATATATATATATATATATATATATATATATATATATTATATATATATATATATATATATAATTTAATATATTATAATTAGGATGTGCCGAATAGTGAAAAAGCCGAATACCGAAATACCGAATATTCGGCTAAAAGTATTCGGCAATACCGAATATTCGGCGAATAATCACTTCGCTATTCGCCGAGAATAGTCATTTCAAAGTTCGGTCATCCAGTTTTAGGGAAAAATAAAAGAAAACTTACACTGGTCAACAAAAAAAGGTGAAATTTTTCTTGGATGGCTTTTGTGCAGCAGATATATAGTAATTCGGAGGTGCTGATTCATTATAATTCTCGGATTTGCTGTCACATCCCGTTTTCGTGCAAATCATGGTCCTATTTTGCAATTCCCTAGTAATTGACAAAACATTCATGTGCCGCAACTACGTAGGCTGTTATAGACGTTACCTGTCCGCCATATATCTACAGTAAGAAAGTTACTGTGATCATATTCGGCGAAGCATGATGGTAACTTAGTACGTCTACATGTATGGATTCCAATGATCTTTAGTATGTCTATCATCCATCTGAAAACAGTCGGATGGTCCGTCATTGTTCACCCAGTTTGAACTGAACGATCTTGTATGCAGAGTTGTATTTGCCGAAGCTTTCCTGAGCTGTTGGCTTCGAGGT
>JABUQX010076041.1:0-17500 GCA_015478945.1 Trachelipus rathkii
TACGTTTACCATCACCGCTGTTTACTTGCTCATGAATTTGCATTGCTCAGTACCCACTCCAGAAATTTTCTTGTGGAAGCGGGTTTGGCCTTTCAAACATTTTCGCAGAGGTTGCAGTAATTTGAGCACGTCCGGCTAGTGTTTATCCGCAGAAGTTAGACAGGCCGAGAAATGCCCTAAATTGTTTGATAGTTGTTGGTTTTGCAATTAGAATTATTGCATCAATCTTTTCTGCTAGGGCGACTCCCTTTCTCGCTATGTTGAAAACCTTAAGAAGTCTATTCTCTGAGGCGCAAACAATTTGATGGGAGTCATATAATCTTCATATACTTTAATCTCTCTATAAAAAACCTTCTCCAATATTGCAACATGTTCTTCAAGAGACGAACTGGCGATTAATATGTCATCTAAGTAAACAAAAACCTATTCTTTAAATCTCCAAGCAAAATTGACATTAGGCGCTGGAATGCACTAGAGGAGCATTTTTGTCCTGTATTAAATAGTGAGATATAAATTACACAGAGGGCAGTAATAGTGAAAATTTCTTGTTTCTCATAATGGTACATTATAGTAAGCTTGTCTAAAGATCGAGCCACGTTAGGGCAATCTATGCAAATGATTGCAATTTCAAAATGATATCCTTAATTTAGTAAGAGTAAATTTGTCGGAGGCAAGACTTTGGTTTCAATGACGCAGGTCACGGGGACTCAATCTACCTCTGCCATCAGATTGAGCAGAAGCTAGCCGAAATCACACATGGCTCTTCCTCTTGCAGTGACCCCTGATTCTAATAACTTATTGATTTCCCCCTTGGCTCCTCAAAAAGATGTGGGCATTTTACCCTGCTCACTCATTGATTGGTTTGCGCCACTGACCTTCATACATGATACGTATAAGTCTCGCCACAATTGCGCACGGGTTTCTTTTCCCAAGAGGGACACCTTCTTCTCTCTCACCCCCCTTTCATAACCAGTACATCTTCACCCCCTCCCCCTCCCCCGCCCCCCCCCGCCCCCCCCCCTCCCCCCCATCCCTCCCCTCCCTCCCCTCCCTTCCCCTCCCCTGCCCCTCCCCCAGTATCGTTTACTACAAAGTTGTGAAGGTGTACAAGTCATTTCACGGCTTGTCGAGTTAATGAAGTTGAAGATATACTACGGCATCAAAAGCACAAAATGACATTCATTGTTTTAAATTTAAAAAAAATATATGGATTTAGGAACAAGATTTGGTATTTTCTGATTAAATTGTTAACCAGTTCATGTTCGCAAAGGGGTATATTTAAAGAAACGGCGGTTAGTGGAAAATAGAGTTTCTTATAAGCTTAGAAAAGTCAAAAGCCTCATTACTGAGAGAAATACTGCGTTCTGTCTTTGGGTCTAATAAATAATGGCACTTAAAGTCGATGGTAAAGTTGTAAGTTTTTAGAAATGCCTGCAGAGAACGTTAAATTTAATGTCCGCCGCGTAAGCATGCACGTCATAAACCCTTTCTAGCGCCAAATCAATTTTAATTACACCTTTATTATAAATACTTATACAGCCCCAATTTGCGGCCCTGGCAGTGCCAATAACAGTACCCTCCCTATCTAATTCAGATGCCCTTATTAGGTCAAGGCAGCTCCCCGAATCTAGCAAATAGGCTTCATTGTTAGCTTTATCCGATACATAATACAATTTGTTTGAAGCCATCCCTTTAACCGTTGCAACAACTTCAGTTGAGTTGCCAGATGCTTCCACCCCAGTTTTACCAGATAATTTACATGTAACTTTGCTTAAATTTAATGATTTTTCAAACTCATCAAAAGGAGGAAAAGTTCCTTCTTCCCTAAAGCTAATACAATTCATTTTCAGGAAGGGGGTTTCGCCCCTTCATTATTAGAAATTTCATTTTTGTCGTTATTTTAATCGAAAAGTATAGAGTCACGAGTCTGAATCATATCTACTCTCGCCTCCTCCTCGGTGACTGGAGTGGAGCAGGTTGACTCCGATGGGGGAGGCGGTGACTCATAAGATTGCATGCTCTCCGCCCCCAGAGTCACAGAGTTACTGTTTTCAATATAATTATAAAAAATTTACACAACCGTTATTGCCATCACTGTGGCTATCATTCCTAGTTCTACAATCATTATTATTGTTATTGTTATTATTGTTATTAGTCTCATCATGCGACGAGTTACAATTAAAAGTTAAAGAGGACACTACCCTTGCCGACTCTTTGATAAGTGACTTCTGTGGGGGAGAGGTTGACTCACTAGAAGCCACTCTCCCTGTCACTTGTGTCATAACCTCGTTATCAAAACTTTCACCTTCTGATTCATTACAATGGGTAACAGCCAAAAAATCGTGAGTTTCTCAGCATATTTAGACTACTTTGGTGTTCTGAGTCGAAAAATCACCTTGGTTTTGCATGCTCTATCAGGTCAACTTTTTAAGATACAGCCATAGGCCTACCTGACGAGCATATATATATGATAATATCATATGTATAGATCGTCAGGTAGGCCTATGGCTTTATTACCTCAAAAAGTTGACCTGATAGAGCACAAACCAAGGTGATTTTTGGACTCAGAACACCAAAATTAGTCTAAATTTATGCTGAAGTTTTGAGTTCAATCCTATATTTCTGGAAGAATATAGCGAATTTTCATATATAAAGTGGTTGCTTTGATGTGTTTCGGTTTCAAAATGACTAATTGACCTTTTTTCTTTCTTTTCAGAGTATTTATATGGCTTCAGCAGCGCAACGGTCATTGCAGGAATAATCGCTGACGTTTTCTGACTACGATTCTTGCGGAGAATACACGCCTAGGGCATGCACCGGAAGGCATCACCAAGCTTGTGAAGCGCAACTTAACGGCTATAATTTAAGTCAGCTGGCGTGACCAGATAATTCCTGGAGCACGACACGGTTGGTGCACGACGTGCGGGGAACTATTTACGGCGGTGACGAAGGGCACGAAAACTTCACTGATGTTTGGGATCCGATGGTTTGAGGGAGCCGTCTGACCATGATCGATTGTTTACTTCCTGCGCCATCGATGACTAACTTGGCAATCAACCAGAGCACGTCGGAGCAGCCCTCCAGTACCCCGACCTTCCATCTGCCCGCCCGTCCAGTTGCTCACTGCAAAGAACTTCCTGTACCAGATCCACCCTAGAGCTTCACTGACACGCGACGACGAGCCACCAACTGCATTACGATGGAGGGGAGTAGTGGAACACAAGATTGGTCCGCAGCCCTTTTCACAATGTGAGCTTAATGATCTTGTTCGGGATTTCTCAGCTTGTCGAAGACTTCCGCCGAGCTGTTGGCTCCGACTCAAGAGAAAATCTACTCGGTGAGACGCGCGTATCACGTCTTCTCGTAGAAGGCAGGCAGACTATGGATAGCTTCTGCGAGGAGGAAGACACTCGTTGTACTTGCCGATATGTCGCCGGTCTTCTTGCTAAACTCGGCGCTCCTCAATATGATCCGAGAGATTGGCGACTCTGCATAGACAGTAGCAAGCGCTCTTTGAAGAGTGTGCTCTCTCTTTGAAGAGTGTGCTCATACATTCCTCTTGCGCACTCCACAACTCTCAAAATCCAATATCATGAAGCAGTCAAATACGTGCTCGACAAAATCCAATTATCATCAGCACAATGGATCATCCTGCGTCGACCTTAAGAATGGTGGAACTTTCTACTTGTCAGCAGTCGGTACACAAAGGTACCCATGCTTTATTGTTTATAGTGGGACAGTCGAGACAGAGCCCAGCACTATGTGAAGAAAGAGTGGCCCGCGAGAGCAGTTAGTACCTGGGGCCAGCAACATCATAAACGAACCTCTTGTTGAAAAGATTTTGTTCCCAACGCTTCACATCAAGCTTGGGGTTAATGAACATGTTCACGCGCGCTTGGCAGGATGAGAGGTTGCTTCAACTACCTGTGGCCAGCCCTTCCCTGATCACCATGAGGAAGCGTGGAAGGCCGGCATTTTTCGATGAGCCCACAAGATACGGCAGATCTCATCAAGACACAGAGTCTCGAAACTCTTGCAAACACGCTTAGAGTGCGCCCGCCAGGAAGGTCGTTATTGTGCAGGTGGGGAACAACTTCCTGGAGGAACAAGAAAGGCAAGCAAACTACGCACACTCATTCAACAGCATGATAAAGACGTCGGCAAAACCTCGGGTGTTTTGAGGAGTTATAAAGATGCATTGCCGTTCTCACAAATGGAGAGGCTTCTGAAACCTTTGGTGCCGGTCAGCGACAGAGCAGGATGAAAGGTCCACCAGGACATTGCGTCAAATGGAGGCAAAGGTACCAGGGGAGGTAGGGACGCAGTCATGCCTCGCGGAACTACATGACTGGGCGCTGAAGAAGAGACGACAAGCCGAGCAGCTGCTCACCACCAACGGAATCGAGGAAACGGAGATTTACGCACCGTGACTCTGATAACGTTTGTGTCCCGTAACGCTCAGTGTACATGTAATTACAACTTATCAAATGTAAATCGAGTATATAATTAAAATGAAGAATACTTGGATACGTTGACTTTTATTTACCCAGGGAAAACGGCAAACGCGGAATGGGTATATGATCGCTCAGGAAGTTGGGTTTTTGGACAAAATTAGTCTTTTTTCTTATAATGTCTCGTAGCGAACAAACCAGACCTGATTGAAAAACAAAGGGCCTTGCGGACTCAGCGCATCGTCAAAATAGTCTATTACGGCTGCCCAAACCCTGGACGATTTTCAGAAAAAAAAAATTTTTGTTCCAGTGTTATTAACACTTCTCTCCTGCCTGTGATTATTTTTAAGGATTATTTACTTTTGGGCACATTTTTGACTTATTAATATAATTTGACATTTCTGTTAGTACCCGAATTAATTAAATTACCATTATATTAATATATTCATTGTCATAATAGCTATTATTAATTAACATATCCATCATCATTATAACCAATACCGAAATATTGATTATTACAATTATTGCATGTGATCTTGTAAATGCTATTATGATTTATTATCATATAGATAGATGCTTCTATTAAAATTAGTATAATTGATCCATTATTGACAAGCATCATAATAATAATAATCATTCCTAACATTATTATGACTATAGTTATAATACAGTACTATGTATATAATTATAATCGTAACATATATTATAATGTTTTGTTTTAAATAAATATATCAGGTAAGAATTCCCATTATAATTTAACATTTTCCCAAGCCTAAGAATTGATTATGTTATAAGTACGCTGGCTGGGTGTTTTACATAAAGTTTCTCTTACTTTACAAATACTCATTTCCCCGCATATTGTACCCCCATTGGCGGGAGTCTGACACAGGCAGTTTCGAGCTTCCCGTTTTGGAGGTTGGAATTCTGTATGGTGGAGACGGGGTAGTCCAGCAGGATTGTGAGGATCAACAGGATATACATCTAGCACAATATGGACTTCACCATTTGAACGCTTATGTAAAAACTTTGTCAAATCTACAAAGATTCCTTCGGTATTTGCTCCTGCGAACGTTGCTTTATGTTGATTGCTTGAGTTCTTCCTCTTGAATTTGACTAATATGTTCGGAAGTGGGGGAATTTTTTGAATTCTGACACAGCGTTTTTGCTAGTTATTTTAAGCTTTTAGAAAGTGACCTCATCTCTTCGGCCGACTTCTCATGTGATATTATTAACCGACTAATTTCTCTCTCTTGAGCGAAGGACTCTCTACTCGGCTTGGTGACTTTCTCTTCTGCTGGTCGGACGGCGTTTAAAGGTTGCCACTCGGTTCTCCCCCCCCCCCCCAGGGGTATTGGTAAGCGCCGTTTCGGAGGAAAAATTTATTAAAAATGTCATCGGCGAGTTCTACCAATTCATCGAAATCATGGTTCTTTTCCGTCGTCATGAGGGAGATCTGCAGTTGCTGAGGCAATCGTAATAGAAAGAGTTCTCTAATAAACTTAGCATCGCTATCCGTTATTGAATCAAAGCTAGATAGTCCGTGCATTTCCTTTATCCTAATTACATAGTCGGAGGGAAGCTCCCCCTCCCTCATTCCAGATTGGAAAACTTCTTCTATTTGTGTTCTCAGGGATGGTGCATAGAGTTTCTCTATCACTTTCACCAATTTAGTGTAACAATCGTCTTTCAGGGGGAGTTTTAACGAATTTGTAATCTTGCTTGGTAATTTTGACGCCAACAGTCTGACTCGCTCTCTCGAGTCGTTAATTTCATTAGGTTAAAAACTCATAGATGTTTTGCTGAATCCAATTCTAGGGCAGCAAATTCTTTGAAATGGAGGATTGGCGTTGAGGGGAGACATCTTCTTCTTTTTCATTGCTCCACTAAGAGGTTTGCGGAGGGAAAGGGACTCCTTTCAACCGTTATGCAGCTGCTTCTCGTGCTTTTTTGGTCTCCGCTTTCAGTTCTGTTTCAAATTGCGTATGACTACGTTTTTGTCATCCATTCCCTTCGTTTGGAGGGAACTTCGGGGGAGGTAGATGGGTCTTATGGATCGAGGACCGAGTTACAAAGCCAAGTTGGTTCTTTCTTGGTTTGATCGTGGAGACTTTCTATTTTGACCGGCATTTTAGCGATTTTTTTTTATGATTGGTTTGGGATTGATATGTTTCCTTGCTTTATTTAGTGGAAAATTTTATGCCTATAGCGACAGGATTGTTCTTATTTCACTACTCTTCTTCGGGGAAGTGTTGACTGTTTTTTTTGTGTGTGTTTTCACCGGCACTATTTTCATTCTGTTTCTGCTTAATTAGTATTTCACTGTTTATAATTAGGGCACTATTTTGAATTTTCTAATGTTCTCGATCTTTTCTTTGTAAAAGATATGGTATCATTTTCTTTTTATTTATAGATCAGAATTGAAGTTCGAGGTTACTCTAAAGGGGTCACCATTTCTTTGTAAACTGTGATAGTTAGGTACAGGGAGATAAAAAAGGAAGTTACTTCTTTTCTGTTATTTTGAAGGCTAATTAATTTAACATGGGGCACTAAACAGCATGTCATGTTGATAAATGATTAATAAAGTCATATCCAACAATACGTTAACAACAATAGTCTGTTTTAATAGATAAAAATAGCTGCGCGTTACATATAGTGCACACTTATAACCCTTTCTTCTGTAATTTAGGGTTCAAAAGAATTAAACACTAGTTCAACTTCTTTCTAGAAACTTCAATGCAGAGTTGATCTATAACGTCCTTTAAAAACAAATTTTCCGGCTTTATCGCTGCCGAACTTTTAACAGACCGTCTTTGCTTTTGTCATATAAGGAATCTAACCGACTGCCTCCTTGAAAAAGCCCTCCGTTCTCGCACTCCCTCTGGGCGTCAGCCGCCGCGGCTTACCCATGTACCCAACATAATTTGAGAAGTGCCAAACAAACAAGAATTCGTTAAGAAGTTTTCCGTATACAATAAAATATCGTTAAAATTTTGATTAGATACAGGAACCCATTTGAGTAGTGTTACAGGTGTATCATAGACAGATACAGAGCCTATAATGATGGCCAAGGTAACCTTCACACACACACCACACATCATATATATATTATATATATATATATATATATTATATATATATATATATATATTATATATATAATATATATATATATATATAATATTATACACTAGTATATATACACACTATATATATATATATATATATATAATTATACTATATTTATATATTATAGTATATATACAGATATATATATTATGTATATAATATTATTATTATATATTATAATTATATATTTATTATATATTATATATATATATATATATATATATAATATATTATTATATTTATATATATATATATAAATTATAAATATATTTACTTGTAATGTGTATTTTGTAATTCCAAATAAATATACCATTTTAGCCGTTTCGTACGTATACACCTTTTAGTATATATATTATATAATACTATATATAATATATTATATAATCATATTATATATATATATATTATATATATATATATATATATATATTTTTGTACTTATTTAGTTCTATTTAATTATAAAGGGTGGTAGTTGATAAATATTATTACTGTGTAAAAGAACCTAATAGTTTCGGTGGTTTCACAAGGTTTGAATCAAGGTTTCCTGATACTGAGAAAAAAAAGAGTTAAAAGAATATTTAGAGGGTGAGAAAGCCTTCACTTTACATAAGCCTATTCGTAGAAAATTTCCTACCCGAAAAACCATAGCCCCGTTTCTCGACAGTGTGTGGCAGTTGGATTTATCTGAAATGATTAAATATAGTTCTTATAATGAAGGGTACCAATACATACTTTTTACTATTGATGTGTATTCTAGATACTTGTGGTTAAAACCTTTAAAAGATAAAAAATCAGTTACTGTGGTAGCTGCAGTACGTGAAATTATAGATGAGGACTGTAGATGACCTAAAATGTTGTGGATGGATAAAGAGGCGGAATATTTGGGCCGAAAATTTTAAGAATTAGTTAAAGAGTATGACATGGGGTGTTACAATACCTTCTCAGTAAATAAAGCTTCTATAGTTGAAAGAGTCCAGCGCACGATCAAAGAGAGAATGCATCAATACTTCACCCACATGAATACTTTTAAGTATATTGACATACTGAGCGATCTTGCTTTTTCTTACAATAGATCGTTTCATAGAACTATAAAGACAACCCCTTTAGAAATGATGAAGTTAAAACCCGTGACTCAGCAAAACCGAAGAGAAAGAAAAATTAAAGATAATTCAGGTATAAACGTGAATGATTATGTAAGAGTCTCCAGAGCGGATGAAAGGTATAGAAAAGGTTATGAAGCAGGTTGGTCCATAGAAGTTTTTAAAGTTCATAATATTCGGAACTTCCCTGATGACGGCTTAAAATTATATTATTTGGAAGATTTAGACGGTGAAAAGGTAAAAGGCGGATTTTATAAACAAAAAATACGCTTCAATCCCGAAAGTAATGTATATAAAATTGAAAAGATATTAGGTTCAAAAGGTAGGGAAAAAATAAACAGTTTTTGGTAAAATAGGTGGGGTACCCTGCCAAGTTTAACTCCTATATAAAAGCAAGTGAAATTAAGAATCATTAATCAGTAGTCAGTGTAACCATGGAGAGTGCAGATTACTTCTATTTAACTCTGCCTTCATCAGCCTCGCTGGTCCTACATCCAGCCAATAAACTCTGATTTCACAACCGAGTTAATGAATCCTGTTGGGCTTGAAAGAGACTTGTATGAAGTAGGGTTATGTGAGATGATTTTAAACACCGATATAGAGAATGATCCCCGGAATCTTTACTGGATGCTGGTGTATCGCAGTGTAGAGTGTGTTGAAACTATATTAGAAGTGAAAAACACAGGTGATCTGAATCGTGTGACGATTGGTGGAAAAGAATACTTCTATGAAAAATTTGTTCTGAGGAAGGCGTATTTTAAATCGGTGTCTGCTATTTTTAGCTATTTAAATACACTTTTTACCTCTAGTAATATGTGTAAGGATCTGGTTTATAACAATGATATGCGATCCCATGAAGATGAAGTATTAATATCCTAAGGTCATTAGTTGGCATATACCTACGAGATCGTGATGTGTTTTTCTCATGTGATCAGCATAACAGCGAAGACATATGCATGAGTGTGATGGTTTGCTGGATATCCTTCATGATATCCCTATTATGTTGAAGAGGGTTATAATCTCGGTAGAGAACCCTTCTATCCCTCGTAGTCAGCTCATTGACGAAGAAGATCGCGTACTCCATTATACATGTATCCCTTCAGAGATGATGGATCATCCTGGGATGGCATATGTTTACACTGATATGGTTGCTTATCAATATGTAGAGACACTAAGGCCCCTTTATTAAGAGTAGTGTATTTTCCTAAAGAGAGTAAAGTTATAACCTTTCCTAATGTTCATTATCTTCTCTGGATCGGTCGCAATTTGGCTCTGTAAAGATACATATAAAGGATGTAGAAGGAAGTTCCCTTCCCCTTTACGACGGAGCATTAGCAAAGTTCTATAGAAAGAACACAAGGCTGCTAGTAATTACAGCATTATGGATTATATATAAGAGGTGTAGCCAGATATATTTTTCATTCATTAACCTACTCTCACAGTGAAAGATAGTATAAAAAAGACACTCCTGTAATAATGACGAAGAACGGGTATTCAGAGGAACAAAATGCAGAGGGGGTATGGTCTTGGTGGATTTTTCTGGCCAAGCTATGGAGAAGTGCAAGGCCTCTACTCAAGGCGGGGAATATATAGGTATAAAAGCTATAAGAACAGGTTTGCTACTATTCAAGTTATTGCGGCAGGAAATAATCCTCGTGCAGCATTAAAAAGACTATTCCGACTGTTTTCAGATGAGAGTGGATATAGTTAAAGTCGTAAAATAAGACGAAAATGTCAGGACAAGGTCGAGGGATCAAGAAGATGTCATAAAGAAAAAACTAGCGGAAAAAACTCTAAAGAAAAAAAATGTATTAATGTATTTGCTATTAACTACTAACTTATAAATTTTATACGAGGTGTGTAAAGAAATGATAATTTAATGAAAATGTTCATTATACGTACAGAGCTCGAACATGCAAGATGCATTTCCTCCATCCCTATCTGATTGTTGTTAGAGTGAATTGGATCTCTTCTCCTTAAACCCTACACAGATTAGCGTTCAGCGAGTCCAACTTTATCAGTATTAATCCTCTGCATTCAAGTACCAATACAGATTTCCTCTAGAGTTCATATGCCAGGCAGTCTGATCGATTACTAGATCCTCTAATGTTTATTTACGTATGTAAAAAAACGAAATTGACAAAACCTGATGGTCAGATCTTCCACGTTATGACCAGATATAGTATATAGCAGAATCAAATTTCCGTAACATTTTCACCCAGGTTTGAAGTCTTATCTAACGAACTCATCTAGTGCATCAGCGGCTAATTACCTTATAGAAGCTACTTAATAGAACATTGTTAAATGTATTCAGACATGCAAACCATCTCATCTCAATATGTTTTTTACAGTCTCAAAGATGAAGCTGCACATATAGATAAAGCAAACTAAAGTCATAAATTAATATTATTGAATTTTACGGTCGATTAAATGGCGAAATCTTCTCTCAAGAAAGACTCATTCTACCATCTGTAGATACTAGAATCATTTTATCACGATCAAATCCTAAATTTCACTTAAAAAAAAAAGTAAACCTACTGGCTACAGCTGTAGATGTCCTACAGCCTGTTTTGTCAAACTTGTGGAGCTTATCTCGTATTGTAGAACAAGGAAAGTATCACCACAGCGACATGAAAATGAAAATTCCGCTTTCGAATACTACAGCAAAAGTACCCTATTAAGAAGAGTTAACCAACATATTATTTCACTAAGAGGATTTAGCGAGTATCAAGATACCCTAACATTGTGAAATCGAAATTTTACCACAGAAAGTAATTAATAGGATTGTGAAACATGAAGCCTTACTCAGGAATTATAAAAAGTCACCCTATAAATTCACACCTTTCGACTTAGGGGTATCAGTTACATGTGAATGGACTCCCTCACGGACTGATATGAAAGTGTATACAACGGAGACCTATATCTCTGTCTGTACGCGGCCTTTTACGACTTAATAGCCAATTCTGTATCATGTAATGATAGCGGGACAGGTTTAAAATCTTGAGAATACGCGATAGTAATTTATATGCTTATGATCTGTACTGCGAACCTTTCAGCTTGAACGCCTACATTAAAACATTTTGGAGAAAGGGCACCTTAGGACTAAGTCTCTCTTTTGGATCGAGTCTACAATCGTCCCACACTGTAGTGGTCTATCTGAGCAGTCCTTCAAACTCTATTGAAATTGACAGGTACGCAACTACTTGTTTGAATATCAAAAGAATGGAAAGAGGAAAATAAAAATCGGGTTTAAAAATGAACCTCCTTTTTTAGGTTGTGTTTGCTATTAACGAAATAAACTCCTGTAAAGTGGAGAAGGACACCTGCTTCATATTCAATATATAGCCTCGTCACATCACCTCAACAGACATTGGATTTCCGTTTATAGAGCAAAAAAACGATACTGTTCACTATAATTGATTCTTTACTTAAAATTTATAGAATGAATCATGATATTACCTTATTTTTAAAAATAATAATGTAAGTGGTGTAAAAACTATGTCTTACCCTGTTCAACCCTATATTCCAATTATGTGGAGTCTATTGTATTTATTTCATATATGTTTTTTAAAATAATGTATTTTATAATTTGTAAAATATTTGATGCTAAAAATTGTATGTCAAATGATTTTATAGTTTCTGATTTTGTAATAAAAAGCAGGTACAAATGAAAAAAACGCGAATGAAACCCCTTAAAACTCTTATATATAAAAAGGTTTTATAAATTTCGTACAATTTTATTAAATAAAAGTTATATTAAACCGAAACTCGTGTGTGTTGTTATTCTTACATTACAAATAAAAATAAAAAAGTATTAAAACAAAAATAAAATAATAGAAATAATAAATAAAAAGTTAATAAAACCCTAAAAAATAAAAAATTTAAAAAAACATAATGTTAATAAAATATGAGTTAAAGCTGTAAAGTAGAGAGTTAAAGCAGTAAAGCAGAGAGTAAAAGCAGTAAAGCAGTGAGTAAAGCAGTAAAGAGAGAGTTAAATCAGTAAAGCAGTGAGTTAAGCGAGTAAAGCAGAGAGTAAAGCAGTTAAAGCACTCACCAACAAACCACGCATACAACCCTTAGTAACACCTCTATTGATTTACTGATTTACTGCTTTAAGGTTAGTAAAGTAAATAAATATATGAGAAAGCAGTAAAACATGTGAGTTAAAGCCCAGTAAAACATGAGTTTTAAAGCAGTAAAGCAGAAAGTTAAAGCGTAAAAGCAGTAAAACAAAACATACTAATCCCCTAGGTGTTAGGTAATAACACCTCTATTGTTTTACTGCTTTACTGCTTTAAGGTATGAAAGTATATGTTTTTAATAAAATTCGTACAATTGTAGTAAAATACATGACTCATAGTATATTTGAAATCATACATTCTTTGAATAGTTTACCATAAAATCATATTTTCGTTCACGCGGAATTTGCGTCTGCGGACGCACGCGGCGGCGGTTACGCGAAATATTGCGCCTACGGGCGCACGCGGTGCGGCCGGGATATTGCGGCTGCGGGCCACGCGGCGGGCGGTTTTCGCGACGGTGTTCACCTCGGACGCGGACGGATCTCCGAAACGTTTCGATCACTGTCTCAAATGTGTAGCTCTTTATATATATATATTCGGTCATGCTATAAGTGTTAGAAAGAATACTAACTCATAGTAGGAAAGCATTCTAGCAACTTGTAAATTACACCATTCGATTCCTCATACCATATAACCTAGGAGACACCCATATTAGGCTATTCTAGGTCTCAGGGAGGCTAGAAAAGGCTTGAAAAAAAGTGGCCACTATTGTGCACTCACTTGCAGACTAATTGTGCACTCACTTGGCAGTCACTTGGCACTACTTGGCACTCAATGGCACTCATTGGCACTCACTTGCACTCACCTGGCACTCACCTGCACTCATCTAATACTCATAGAACACTAATAGAGCATCACTAGATTCTTACGGGGATTGGGAACCATCAAAGCCATAAGTTAGCGGCAGCGTTCAAAATTATGTACCCATGGTACTGGCTGCAAGTGTCAAAGGCGAATAATTTATCATGGTCAAAGACAATGTAAAAGACTATCAAAAAAAAGGGTTAAGTCCCTAAAGGAAGGACAAAAAATACCTGGGTCAAATTGACCCATGGTATCTGGCAAGGTAAAAAGCCGAAATATCATGGTCAACAAGGTGAAGACATCAAAAAATAGGGCTTAAGCCCCTTAAGGAAGATCAAAAAATACCGTGGGCCAAAATTGACCCATGAAGACCAAAGGGTTGTTCGAAAATTACCGTGGGCAACAAATGTTTGGGGGAAAATCCCCCCCCCCCATGGAAAAAAGGGGGAAAACCCAAAAAAAAGGGGTGGGGGGGGTCGGGCCGGGGTGGCCAAAAATTAGGTGGGCCAAAATGACCCATGGAACGATCCAAAGATTGGTCAAAATTTAGGTGGGCCAAATTGACCAGAAAGCACCATAAGGGCTAGCAAATTACGTGGTGCCAAAATTGACCCTGGAAGACCAAAAGGGGTAGCCAAAAATTACCATGGGCCAAAAAATGACCCATGGAAGAGCAAAGGATTCCGTGGGCAAAAAATGACCATGGAAGACAAAAGGGTTGGCCAAATATCATTGGCAAACAAGGTTAAACATCAAAAAGGGCCTACAGCCCCTAAATGAAGATAAATCAATAATTACCTGGTCAAAAATGACCATGTTCGAAAAAATTAGGGGCCCAAAATGGGGCAAATACGTACACGGTTGCTGACGCAACCGTTTTGGCGCAACCCTTCTCGAAGGGTGTTGCCAAAAATTAGGTTGCCGAAAAAATTAGGTTGCCCAAAAAAATTAGGGTTTCTCAAAAAATTAGGGTTCTCTAAAAAATTTGGGTTACCAAAAAATTTGGGTTCTCCAAAAATTTGGGTTCTCAAAAAATTAGGGTTCTCAAAAAATTTGGGTTCTCAAAAAATTAGGGTTCTCAAAAAATTAGGGTTCTCAAAAAATTAGGGTTCTCAAAAAATCGACTTCCCCTAAAAGGACAAGGGCAGGTAAAAATTTGGGCCCAAAAAAAGGTAAAGGCCCAAAAAGGTAAAGGCCCAAAAAGGTAAAGCCAAAAAATTTGGCTGCCCAAAAAGCTTCAAGCCAAAAAAGGTCAAGGT
Source organism: Trachelipus rathkii (assembly GCA_015478945.1). Classification (NCBI taxonomy): domain Eukaryota; kingdom Metazoa; phylum Arthropoda; class Malacostraca; order Isopoda; family Trachelipodidae; genus Trachelipus; species Trachelipus rathkii. The sequence continues at coordinate 14,826 of JABUQX010076041.1, forward strand.
CAGGTAAAAATTCGAGCTCAAAAAAGGTCAAAAAGGTCGCGGTCATTTTCGTGCAATATACCCTTCCTACTACTAGTGTTCTTAATATCTTGTCTCTCTGAAATGAAATGAAGGATTAAAGAAGCAAGATATGCTATAAATAAAAAATTCTGAATTCAATGCAATAGAATGGCTTCGATAAGCAGTTGGTACCTAATGTAAATTGGTTGAAAGTGCTTATCTATTATATGAATTCGCAATGTTGTTTTCTTAATATTATTATTCCAGTTACGGACTAAAACAAGACATATTCCCGCTCTAAACTTACTAAAAGAACCAAATACAAACATACAAACCTATTACTTCCATGTTTATATCCTTAAAAGAAAATTAATATTATCCCCCCCCAAAAAAAAAAATTATTTTTGCCCCAAAAATGTTCTCACCCCTTAAACAGTTTCCAAAATATATTTTGATACTTAATCACATGCCTATTCATCGTTCCAGATGTACCAATGAACAAATCAATGCTCTTAGTCATATTTGTGTTCCACATTTTTCTCTTCTAATGTCATCTTATTGACCTCTAGCTTAGTGGATTATTTTAATATTTCAGCACTGATAATCTACGATATACGATGGCTTCTTCTTCTTCTTCTTCTTCTTCTTCTTCTTCTTCTTCTTCTTCTTCTTCTTCTTCTTCTTCTTCTCGTACACAAAATAAAGTATTGTCATGAAATGCTTGATATATAATAATTCATAATTGTTCTCAATGTCTTGCAGCTTGCATGACGTGGAAACACGATAGCTTCTCAAAACCGAAAATTGACTTCCAGGAATATATATATATATATATATATATATATATATATATATATAATATGTATAGCAACCTTATATATATATATATATATATATATATAACATAAAAAGTCTGAAAAATATATATATATATATATATATATATATATTATATATATTATGATATATATATATATATATATATATATATATATATATATATATATATATATAATAATATATATAATAATAATAGTAATATATATATATATATCTTTGCTATAACTGCTATATAATATAATAACCATATGTATATATAACTGTAATAATATATGTATATGTTTATATATATATACAATAATAATAATAATAACCATATACTAGTCAGGTAAAAGATCGTCGACCTGTTCAAGGGTATAATAGCCATATGTAGCTAGTATGTATGTAACCAAATTATACATATATATATGTATATATGTAAATATATATAATATAATAATATATATATGTATGTAATAATAATAACCAATAACCAATAATATGTAGTAATAGCGTAATAATAATAACAATACAACCAGCAATAGCATAACCAGTATGGCATAACCCATGTATATGCTGCAGCCAATAACCAACTGTAAGAGAGAGAGAGAGAGAGAGAGAGAGAGAGAGAGAGAATTGAAAAAAGTTTTTTGTGCGCGTAAAATTTTCTTTTCAAGGTATCTCTGTTTTTGGGATTTTATGTCTTTTTTATGCAATCATATAAAGCAGAGGTTTTTAATTCATGATCCGGGGGTCACTTTAAGGGGTCCCTTGTAATCCTCGAAACTATTAAACTCCCCCATCAAAAAAAAATTGTTAAAAATTACGTATAATATCTCAAAATAGATTATAGCAACTATTAAGCCATTTATCAAGTAATACTGAAATTGGTTTTAACTTCTTGTTTTCCATCCAAGTTACAAGGTCTTTACGTACATGAGTACTTGCAGCCATGCAGGAGCTTACATACGCCCATCTGCATATTTTGTTTTGATGATGCAAGAAGGAATAGGTATTTTGGGGATGAGGTCATTAGTAAGGAGGAGGTAATGGGTAGAGTGAGAAAGTTGAAGAATAGTAAATCTGCAAGTATAGATGAAATTACTGGTGAAATGATCAAGAACGGAGGCGAGATGGTGATTGAGTGCATTTGGAAATTGTGTAACAAAGCGTTTATGGAAGGTATAGTTCCGAGGAATTGGAGGAGAGCAGTAGTAGTACCCTTATATAAGGCTAAGGGGGATAAGGGTAACTGTAGGAATTATAGGGAAATATGTTTATTGAGTGTAGTAGGGAAGATGTATATTGGTATTTTGGTCTAAAGTGTGCGTCGAGTGACTGAAGGACTGATTGGTGAAGAACAAGGTGCGTTTTGATTGGTAGAGGATGTGTGGATCAAATCTTAACATTGAAACAAATGGTTAAGAAAATAAAAGACAAGAAGAATAAATTATATTATTTTATGGATTTGCAACAGGCGTATGATATGATTAATATGGAAGCTCTATGGTAGGTGTTAGTGATATATGGGGTTGGTGGTAAGCTTGTGAATGGAATCAAAAGTATGTATGAAGATAGTGAAGCATGTGTAAGAATAAATGGAGTTGAAAGTGATTGGTTTAATATTAATAGCGGTATGAAGCAGGAATGTGTTATGTCTCCTTGGTTATTCAATTTGTGTATGGATGGAGTTATGAAAGAATTAGAAGTGGGGTGGCAGGAGAAGGTGTTAGAATGATAGAGAATGGAAGAGAGTTGAGGGTGTCATACCTATTATATGCGGATAATTTGGTTTTGTGTGGCGAATCTGAAGAGAGGTTGAGAGGATTGGTAGAGGGATTTGGCAGGGTGGGTAA
>JABUQX010076041.1:30000-32500 GCA_015478945.1 Trachelipus rathkii
TTAAACTACATATATATATACATATATATAATATTAGGGAGCAAGAAAGATGTTTATCTTAAAGGAGTATATATATATATATTTATATGTTGTTATATATATATATATATATATATATATATATATATATATATATATATATATATATATATATATATATATTTCTTAAATAATATATATATATATATATATATATATATATATATATATATATATATATCTTAAATTAGATATATATATAGGAAGTATATATATATATATATATATATATATATATATATATATATATATATATATATATATATATATATATATATATATAAGATGGAGAATGAGGGATGAAATTTTTTAATAATATAGATAAGGTTGTCCAATTTCCATTACTGACGATATTGAATGTTTATATACATCCTCAAAGGCAGATGTTTTGTAGGTATGTAGATAAAAAGATGATAATACTATATACCTAACAAAAATATCGGATATAGTTATGAATAGTTTTATATTCTAGATATTAAGCATTCTCATGAAGCGCAGATCAATATCTACAATAAGTAATAAATTAAAATCTAAAAATTCTTTCAATTTTCTTAAATGAAAGATTATTTACGAATTGTGCCTAACTCTTCGCCCAGCATATTCTGAAAGCTGAAAAAACGGGAAAGATATATAAATTTTTTAATTTAAGTAATTTCAATAAAATTAATTGAAAATTAGCTTGACGAATGAAACATACAAAATGTTAAGCATTCTCGTGGTTTAAAAACATATATATAGAATAAATACCTTTTATAAGATATAAATTATAATTTGACAATTCTTTCAAATTTCTTAAATTAAGAGAAAGATTAATTTGACCATAAGTTATTATTTGAAAATTCTTCAAATTTCTTAAATTAAGAGAAAGATTAGTTTGTCGATAAATTATAATTTGAAAATTCTTTCAAATTTCTTAAATTAAGAGAAAGATTAGTTTGACGAATGAAATTTGACTTGCAAATTGTTAAGCATTATCGTGAAGCTTAAAAAAAGGGAAAAATATAAATTTTAATTTGAAAATTACTTCAAATTTATTAAGTTAGTTGAAAATTAGCTTGGCGAATGAAATTTGACATACAAAATGTTAAGCATTTTCGTGGTTTAAAAACATCTATAGAATCTATAGAATATACCTTTTATAAGATATAAAATATAATTTGAAATTTTCTTTAAATTTCTTAAATTAAGAGAAAGACTAGTTTGACGAGTGAACAAAGTGTTAAGCATTCTCATGATGAGCGAAAAGATATATATATATATATATATATATATATATATATATATATATATATATATATATATATATATATATATAAATATATATATATATATATATATATATATATATATATATATATATAAGTTATATATATATATATATATAGAATAATTTTTATAAAATAATATAAATTAAGATTTTTTGAAAATTTCTTCAAATTTATGAATTAAAAAAAAAGTTAGGACTGACGATTGAATTTGACGTTTTGACGGACAAAATTTGAAACGTTCTCCTGAAGTGCAAAAAGATTATATATATATATATATATATATATATTATATAGTAGTATATATATATATGTACATATGTACAGATATAGGCAGTATATATATATATATAAATATATATATATATAGTATATATATATATAGTATATATATATATATATATATATATATATAGTATATATATATAATTTAGATTAAAATTTGAAAATTCCATCAAATTTATGTAATTAATAAGAGAAAGGCTTCATGATTGAAATTTGAGGAAATGCCATCTTCAGTTCAATTGAATTTAGTTGACAAAAAAGAGATATCTTTCCTATTCATTTACCTTGAATCATTCATATATTTATCACAAATTTATCATTTCCTTTCGCATATATATATATATATATATATATATATATATATATATTTTTAAATATATATATTATTATTTATATATATATATATATATATATATATATATATATATATATATATATATATATATATATATATATATATATATATATATATATATATATATATATATATATATATATATATATATATATATATATATATATATATATATATATATATATATATATAGTTGCTCATATATATATATATATATATATATATATATATATATATATATATATATTTTTTTCTACTATATCTATAGCATATATACATATATATATATATATATATATATATATATATATATATATATATATATATATATATATATATATATTGATTTAATGTACAGGACCCACCACGGCCCACAGAGAAGCGACCATACTGGGCTGAATAATCAACTCCATGGGTGGGTCCTGGCTTATACATATTTTAAATGTCAAAAAATTTGGATAGCGAAATGAACAGTCAGTCAAAATAAATAAAAACTAAATAAAACCTTGTTTTTACATTATAAATAGTCCTAATACTACATAGCAAAATCATACGT
>JABUQX010076042.1:0-17727 GCA_015478945.1 Trachelipus rathkii
CCTCCATAATTTCAGCCTTCTACAGATATTTCAATTTTTAGGGGCGCGCCCCCCTTAAGGGGGTGACGTTGGGTACGTAATCCTGTGCGGTGCGGACCATATACAGTTATAATATATATATACTATATAGTAGTAGTAATATAGTTATTAATAATATATATATATATATAGTATATTATATAGGATATATATTATAGTATATATATATATAGAGTGTGTGTGTGTTGCAATAAATTTAAAAATCTAAAGTAATCAAGTTAAAATTTATTCATTTACAATATATACTAAATCTAAATACTTTTATATATATACATATATATATATTAATATATAATAGATCGGGTATAGTATAATATATATATATATAGTATATATATATATTTATTTTATTTTATTTATATTTCTGGTTTTATTTATTCATTTATTATTAATTAAATTTTATTTTAAATATACTTATTTTTATTTAATTTATTTATTAATATTTTTTTTTTTTTAATAATTTATTCATTTTTATTGTTTCGAAAAATCAACCTGCGGTTTTTTTTTCGCGGTCGAAGGGCGGGTAATTACCCTTCCACGGGCGGTCGAATCGTTACTTCCGTTTACCTTCCGGCCTGCGTATAGATGCCTCAACTACAGCGATATATCGAATGAATGTTATAATAATTTTCTTCGATTATATTTTTCAGGCAACAGAGCACGTAGAAAGACGAATTAAACATCGATATGAGGTAAAAAAACATCGATAAACGTGAAACCATCAATGATCTAATCGATCATGTTAAAACCTCTAGGAACGCAAAAACCCCCCTTTGGGGGCTCCGTCCCCTTTTGGGGGTAAAATCCTTGAGTTCAGGCTCAAAACTTCTGAAGTCGGGTCTTCCAGACCTTAATTCGGTCTCACCGCCTTAAAACCTAGTTTTGACGTATCAAAAACGTCAAATCTGATGAAATGATGGAAATTTATAAGTCAGCTGCCGACGTGACTGGATCTTTCCAAAAACCTTCCACAAAATGGTTTTCAAGTCTTTGCTTCGACGTGCAGGGCTGCCATTGGAAAAAATCCCCAAATCCTCCGAAGTTGGGGATCTTCCTGAGTTATGGACAAAAACGTTTAAAAAGTAGCTAAAAATGCTAAATAAGGTGCAGGAAAAAAAAATGCTAAAGAATATTGTGAGAGATGTAGCTGGATTAGGATTGCCAGTTTTAGCGACAAATCTATTGCAAACGTTAAAAAAGTAGCAAAAAGCACAAAAAAATGGTATAAAAGTTAGTAAAAAGGACCAGAAAGCACAAAGATTAGCGAGGATTAGGGTGTCCAGATTTAGCAGTACAATATTGGCCAGCACTTTCAGTTTGCGTTAGTTGTCCAGATCTACCCTTACTACTAGTTCATAATGCTGTTCAGATGGTATAGACATATAATATCTTTATTAAGTAGGTGATGTATGCTTATACGGTTATTGATGAGAAGATATAAATATTGAGTATAATAAGAGAATAGAGGAAATTTGAAATCGTAGTATTATTATTTAAGATAGAATAATAAGACAATGTTACAAAAAGACAAGGGAGTATATTGATAGATGAATATATATTGAAAGTATATATAATATAGAAGTGAATAGGGAGTTTGTATGATCTAATGTATGGAAGGGAATGAATGATAGTAGTATTTATTAGGGTATTAATGAGATACGAGTATGTATAATATTAAGTAGGTGTAAGTATGTGGTATTGAGGGTATATTCAGAGATAGGCTCGTTGCGGCGCCACCGGAATGCGCCTATGCGCTATGGCACTATGCGCGGCGACTATACAGAGAGTAGAGGGCGCTCGACGCAAAGTTATTGTATAACAGAGGGCGGAGACTAGCAACAAGCGCATATCCATTGACTCTCTGCACTAGAGTGAGCCGCGCGTAATGGAGCAAGAGAAACAAGCTATGTATTTTACCTTGCTTAAAAGTTAAGACAGTAGACAGGCGAGCATAAGTGTATATCTAAATATACAGTGTAAAACTTTTATAGTATAGTACAATATATTGAATTAATATATATAGGTATACGTATAATGTGAATGGTCAGTAGTAGATTTATTGTATGGGGGCATTAGTAGATTTATGTGGATACTTATACTACACCTGTAGGTACCATGGAGGATAGAAATTAGTACCTTACATTAGACGATTATATATACTCATACTAATAAATAGTGAGGGAGGTATTAGCCGTTACTGAGTACACGGTTACATGATAGCTTATACAGAGGTGGTAATATTTCTCACTTATACTTGTATGAGAGGCGACTTTATACTACTAATAAAATTTATAATTATGTACAGAGGGGCCAGGCGGTAAGCGTTGTTCCGATTCGTCCGCGTCAATATGTCATCTTTAAACAATCTATAATACTACATGTAAATACGAGGAGGACTCAGCGTAAAATGGTAAGCCCTGAAACGTAATCACATTAATGTAATATATGAGTAATCTAATTAACATTTAGAGTATGTTCCGTCGTAATATAATTCATTATCTAAAATCTGCATATCTCTAAAAACATGTTATCTTAACGGGGTCATTAAATTTGTAACGGGGCTCTGTAATCGCAAAAATCCTCCTTTCCACGTGCAAAAAATTAAATACTTATATATTAATACTCCTGACATTTTTACTCATTTTATTATTTTTACCGTATATAGCTATATATAATAAAATGATATCAAATAATTATTAAATATATATAAAGATATATAGCTATAATACTATAATATATATACTATATTATAATACCTATATATATATATTATATATAATATATATACATACTAAATTATTTTTGTTTTTTTGGAAAGGTGAAATAGATATATTTTAATAATAAGTTAATAAATATACTAAATTAATATATATAATATAATATAGTATAATAGTATTATATTTATTTGTAACACAGTAATATCAGCTTATATATATTATATAATAGTTTATAATTATATATATACAACTTAATATAATATATATATATATATAGTATTATATCATATTAAATATGTTATAAATATTATAAAATTACTTATTATAATTATTTATAACGGCACACTAGGGGGCTCGAGCGGAGGGAACATAGGGAGGGATGTTTTCCATACCCGAAGGGAGGGGGAGGAAGGTTGGGATGCAACCCCGCGCGACACCAAAATAGAAAGAGAGCGGGGTGGGGGGAGATGGAGACCCTCCCGGAGGGGGGAAATAATCCTACCCCGTAGTTCCCGAAGGCGAGAGACCCCGACTCTCTCGCCATCGGGAGCGGTATACACACATCCTTGCGCGCTTATTCTTTAAGTTTTAAACACTCTCACAACACGCTTAACATCCTATTTTAAAGGGCAACGTAAGGTTACGTTAAAATTAAATAAGTTAAATTAACTCTTCTACATTTTATTAACTTTTTTTAAGTAAATTCGCTCTTTTTTAATTTTTTTAAAAGTGTTTAAGGTACTAACTCTTTAACGAGCTGATTTATCCATTACAAATGTAATTCCGTTTTACTGTTAGGAACAATTTAACTACGTTTTTAAGATAGCATATAGTACGGACAATGCACACACGCTGAGACCATAATATGTAATATATAATTATATACATATTTAAATTATTAATATATAACTATAATAATATATTATTTAGATTTTTGTACTTAATACTATTATATATATATATAATATTATTAACATTATAATATATATATATATATACTCACAATATATTTAAACTAATAGTTCAGTAAGTTCTTTAAACTACAAATAAAATATTGGCAACTATGGCTCTGAAAATTTCCAACTTCTTCAGCGCTCGTGTTGTGCTGATCCTGGGGGAAAACATGGACCACAAGGACATGGATGAGGAAGAGGAAGTCATGTAGATATTAGTTTACGGTGTTTAAATTACAAAAATATAATAAGATGTGCGTTTTCTTTCCTTATAAAAGCATGTTTTTATTATCGCAATAAAGTTTACTTTGCAATAAGTTAGCAACAGTCACCGGCGCGAAAAGTATTCGCCAGACGCTCAAGGCGCATAGGTGCGCAAGGAGCGAAATAGGCCGCTGATGTGACAAAAATATAGTGCGCATACGCGCTAGGCCGCAAGGCTCCGGCGGCATAGGCCGCATAGCGCAGGCCGCACTTCAAAAATATATAGGCGCGCCTCCAGCTCTGAGTGATAATATTAAGTATATAATATATATAATATATTATATATATATTATTTATATATATATATTATTTTTATATATATACTATATTATATATATTATTATTATTATAATTACTCACTATATATAGTATATATTATATATTGATATATATATTATAGTACTATAAATATATATATAATATAGTATAGTATATAAGTATAAAATAATTTACATAAAGATTAAATATCACTTAGATTTTTTTATTTTTTGTTTTACAGTTCTTATTAAAAAAACAAGCCATCAACATTACATAATAAATATAAATGGTGAAGGGAATTTTAAAGCACAGAATGGTTTGTGAGGATATTTTAGCTCTTGACTCGCCCAAACCAAATAGATTGGCTAAACCCTTCCCTCTCCCATATATGACAGCAATATTTCATACTAGGAAGGATGAAAGCTTTGAATAGTTGGAGTAACTGGGAAGAGGAAAAAAAATCTGGCAGCCTGAATAAAATCTCAACTGTTCATGGATGATGTTTCAATGGAGTTTTACGTTTATATTAAGGCCAAGGAGTTTATATTTTCAACAGGAGGGATGGAAGAACCATCGAAAGTAATAAAAAAGTTAGAAGATCATTTTGGAGAGAGATTTGTAGAGTGAGTTTTCAAATAGTTGAATTTCACAAGGTTGACACGACCCCACTGGAAAATTTTATCAAGAGCAGCAAGAATATAATGGGAAAGATTTAGACGAGTGGCAATTCTAGATGTATAAAAAGAGAGCAAATTTGAGAAGAATATAAGAATGAAGAGTTGAGCCATCGGCATATGAATGGATAGAGTTAAATGAGCAACTGAAAAGATTACTTATCAAAAGTAAGAGATAAGTAAGAGATAAAACAGAACCCTGAGGAACATCATCACTATTGAGCAAAAGGAAATAGAGTTCTTATCAACAGCTGGAGATATAGAGCTAATTGCAGGAAAGCTACAGATAAGTAAGCAAGGATGCGAAAACAAAAAGCTTTAGTGTGGGGAGTTTGGAAAAGAGCAACAAATGCTATACTCGGTCAAATGTTTTGGTTATGTCAAGCGCCACAAATATCACTGCCATATATATATATACTATATATATAATATTTATAATATAATAAATACTATATATATATATAATAATCATAATATATTATATATATTATATTATAATATAATTATAATAATATATTAATGACAACCTGCTATACAATCATAGTGGTAATTAGGTATTTCAATTAAATGACCACCTATAACCAGTAAATATGTTCCTATACATCTGGCTTTGGGGACGTGGGAACCTGGAACACCTACAAGTATGTATCCCGTATATGTTTTTTAAATAAAACCCACTTTATCCGCCGTACGATGGATCTAAAAGTGAAAGCATGGATAGAATTGTTCCTAGGTGGGGTTGGAAAGTATTAATCTAACTCCATCCGTACAAAACAGGTAAAAAACACCACTGCAACTTTTTCCAGGAACCCGGTCCCCACCTAACTTCGAGCGTAGCGGTCAAAGCAGGGTACCAAGCGACAGAGTGGAAGAATACTTTAATTTCGTGTGGGGATACTGACAATGTATTATGACAACTGCTATATTAATCAACAGTGTTAATGGTTATCTTTCCAATATGACCGTCATAACATGTTACTTTTTCCCACCAGAAAAGTGAAATGATTAATAGTTAATATTAGCATAAATATATTAATAATTTGGTGTTTGGTGGTGGCGAGTGTGTAAATGGAACAGCTCATTGGGAAATTTATTGTGGGTTAAGTGACTAATTGTTTATTACAGTTAAAGTTTGGGAGTGTGTTGGGTAATTAGACTGCTGGGGGCCTAATTATAGGAAAGTGGATCTGATATTTATTGTAGATGGAGTGGGGTCCTGGTAAAGGAAAAGGAGAGTTTGAGTTTGTGCAAGGCCAAATACAATGAAAAAAAGTGGGCATATGATAATATAGGATGTGATGTTAAGAGTGGGTTTTTTGGTGAGGATTTATGGTTGCTGAAATCCTTGAGCCAGGGATAAAGTGGACCAATAATAATATTTCATTACACAGATAAAAATTTCTCTAGTGTTTTTTGCTCCTTCCCAAGAAACTTTTTTTTTTTATTGTTTCCCTTTTTGGCAAAATTCTCGTTGTGGGCCCAAATAAAAAAAAAAAATTTTAAATAGTGTGGGTTTTTTCCCCAAAAAATCAACAAACCAAATTAAATAAAACCGGCCCCGGGTGGGGGTGTTATATAAAAATACATTCCTGCTTAGGGCTTTTCCAGGTTTTCACGTCCCAGCAGGTGGGAATAGAGAGTTGTTATACAATTTAAATAATTTGTTTTTTTTGGGAAACATTTGTTTTATCTAAATTGAGAAGAGAAGAAAATTAAATTATTAGTTTTATGGACTTGCAACAGGTCCGTAATTAACAGAAAAATTTAATAGGGAGCGTTATTGGGTAATATATTGGGTGTGGTGGTAGGTCTTTTTTTCTTGATATTGAAAATAATAAGTGTTAATATGCCAAAGTAGTGGGGAAAGGCGTCGTTTAAAGAATAATTTGGGTGTTGGGGGGCCCAGTGAGATATAAAATATAAGGGGGGTTTGGGAAATTATAAAAAAAATAAATAAAATTTTGGTCCCCCTCCCCCCCCATTTTTTTTTTTTTTTATATATATTTTTAAGAAAAATGAGCACGTGTTTGGAAGTTAAGCCCAAAAAAGAGAAAAAGGGAAAAAAAAATTGTGGGGGGGGGGTTTGTTTTTATTTTTTTTCTACTTTTTGATTTTTAGATTTTGTATTTTAATGTGAGTGATGAAAGAATTTACAGGTTAGGCCTTTGGGGGTATTGGGTGCATCATATTTCTGTTAGCTCTGCTGAAATTGAAGATAATGGAAGGAAAGGTGGAGGTGCCATGCTTCAAATTGTACGCGCTGAGAGAAAATTGTTTGGGATTTGTTAATGGTCAAAAATCAAGTAAAGAAAGTTTGAGGAGGATTGGTTAGATGTTTGCCCCCGGCTTTTTACAAAGAAAGGTTTCAGTTTATGTGATTTTGAAAAAGGTATTTTTTTTTGATAGGGCAGAAACTATTAAGTGGTTTAGAGTTGATTTTACTGTTGTGAAAATTCAGTTGATATGGCCAAAGAAATTTTAACAATGATTCTGAGTTTTTATATAAATAGTTTACGATTGAACTAAATAATGTTTTGAAATTAAGAGACATCTCAGTAAACCATTATATTCAGAGTGTGGTTAAAGTAATATAAAGTAGTTGAATGGTATAGAGTCCTGGGAACGATCTCAGATTTGTGGGCGGGTGGGGTGTCGGCCTGCGGGTGGGGGGCTGGCCCCGTGTTTTTTTTTTTTTTTTTTTTGGGGGCCTAGTGTTAAAAAAAAAATTTTAAGATCAGGTATAACAGAAAAAAATTGTATTTTCCAAGATATATTTAAGTTTACCGGAAGTCGGGTTTTACCCCCCCCCCCAGAAATGCCTCGACCCCCATTCTCGGGGATTAACAACTTTAAATAAATTAACATAATTATTTACGATAAAAATAACATATCATAAATATAATTTTTCACCACTAGGATATATTTGTTCTCTCCTCCCTTTTTGTAAAGGGTTTTTGCGAATTACCTTATGGCAGGGAGTTTGTTTAATGGTGGTTTCTTCTCTCTTGCATTTTCACTGAATTTAGAACAGAAAAAGGTTATGGAAGTAAAGATGTGAGGGTGGTGGAGGATTATTTTTCTAAGTATCGAATATAATTGTTCATGAATCTTTTTTAAATTGTTTCTATTGTGGTCATTTTTGGATTTGGGATATTATTAACTCTTCACTATTATATGTCTCATCTTACTTACACCAAAATTAAATTATTTAATTAAAAAGATTAAAATGAACTTTTCTTGAAATCACTTTAATCACGCGATTATTACTAAAAATATTATGTTATATATATAGTGAATGGTAACGTATATTCAAACAAAAAGAAAATAAATGAGTATTAATAATTTTCTTGTGACGGGGGGGGGGAGGGGGGGAAAACCTTTTAAGATGATATATCTATGACTCACAACATGTCTAATTTATGTCATTAAGATTAATTATAATATATAGGTTAATAAAGTAGGAGAGATTCCCGCGCGGTGACGGAGCCCACACATACTCTTCAATGATGATATATCTAAAATTAGGGAGAACAGGGAGAAAATAATAATACTAATATTAAGAATAATATAACATTATTTATAGATATGTTTCTTAATGCTAAGATGGAATCAGTGCATATCTCAATTCTAATTCCACACTGATCTACTGACAAAATTCTTGCGTTGAGGATCAACAAATTTCGTTAGGATTAGTAAGAAAGAATCTTGGATATTATATTATGGTGTTCAGAAAAACGCAGTATCTATCGTTTTCACGGAGAGTTTAGTTTTGCTTGTAGTGAAAATGAAGGAAATTATGTTTAGCGAATAAGGTTGTCTCATTAGGAAGAGAAACTATAGCATAATTACGATTTAGAATGGTTTATTTTTGAGGTCATTGAAGCTTGTAAAATTGGACGCTTGAATTATTGAGGATTGGTTAATAATAGTTGAGTGGAGTTGGGAATTAGGACCCACGGCTGGGGGGAACAACATTTTGCACAGCGGATTATAATCTATTTTTTATTAGTAGGTATTAAATCGGAATTTAAGATAGTATAAGAATGAAGATCACTGGTTTTTTCGCGCGTGAAGGAAAGAGAAGTTTATGAGTATTATGGCAGGAGAAAGGCAAACAGGAAAAAGTGCATTATTTAGGGGGTGGGTAAGTGGGTTTTTTTTTTTTTGTTTATTTGTTAATATTTGCTATTCTAGTAACTCAATATTATTTTTTTTTTACGAATCTTCGTTGACTTTTGGTTGTTTCTAGTGTCTGGAGTAGATAATTGTAAAATATATTTATGTTCTTTTCAAGTTACCCTGACTTTGCTTTTTTTCTCTTTCTGGTATCATACTATTTTTAATTTATATTAAGTCTATATTGCACTATTGATAACAATATTTTTTTGTTGGGGAGAACTCATGCATCGGAGAATGAAATTTATGAAGTACACCCGAAAAAGAAATTGAGACCTTAAAAATTTATATCTTTTTCTGATACGTCATGACATATAACCTTTGGTTCCGTTAATCTGCTTCTCGCTGTTATTTTGTTATCTGTGGTTATATATTCTTATTATTATTTTGTTATTGTTGTTGTGGTGTTTTATATATTTTTTTATCTTTTTTTTTTTTGTCTGTTTTATTTATTATTCTTATGTGTTATGTATGTTTTTGTTGTGTTTTTTTTTAAATTTTTATCTATATCCCTGTAGTGTATGTTTATTTTATTTCTTTTTCTTTATTTTTATTTTTAAATGTATGTATTTTTTTTTCTTTTATTTTGGTGTTGTTTAGGGCATGACCCCCAACCTTTAAGAGAGAGCTGCCACTGCTTTAATTGGTTTTCCGGTTCTATACATTTTATTATTTGCAAGTTTGCGTAGAAGATATCGATTTTATGATTTTTTAATATATAGATTTTATTTTTATCTATATTTTAATCTTCTTTTTTTTACATTTTATATTTATTTATTTCATATTATTTTTATTTCATATTAATTTAAAAATTTTTATATTAATTTTTTTTTTAAATATTTTTTTTATATTTTTTATACTTTATTTTATATTTTTCAATTTATGTCATATTGTTTTTATATTCTATATTCCTATTCTCGTTTATTATTTCTTTCTTTTGTTCTAGCATTTTTCTGGTGTGCGCAAGCATAGGGCGAGTAGATTTAGGGGTCAATTACATCACACAAGTGAATAAGAAAAAAAACAAAAAAATAAAAAAGATAATATAATATTTTTTTAAGAGTCAGGGAGTCATTTCATTCGTAATATTAGCCGTTTTCCTTTTTGTGTTTTAACATAATATAATATTTTTGCCAAAATACGAAAATAAATTATTACAGGTCGATAGGGAATCAATATCTTTCGAATATATTTATATTTCTTGAGATTTGTGTATTTTTTAATAACTAAAAATAATAATCAAGCCACATGATAAAAGCAAAATAAATTACCTCGTTTTTTTTTTTTTCCATTTTAATGTTTCAAGTGATTTATTTTCCCGTCTATGGTACACTTATATTTAGTATTATTATAAGTGAGTACCAAAGTAATCGCAAGTGTAAATAATGATAAAGCCAGAAAAAAGAATCGTTTATTAAACATGTCAGTTAGAGTATTTTTAGAGATCATAAAAATACACCACCCATCTTCTCAATATCATAATTAAAAACAAAATAGAATTTAAAATCAAATAATATACACGAAAAATATGAAATTAAACGAATAAAAAATCACAAATAAACAAAAATAAGAAAATACATAAAATCAAAATTAACAAAATACGAAAATTATAAAAATTCAAAAGTTCGAAATATATAAAATAAATTAATATTGTAGTATGTTATTTTAAATTAGGAGGTTGTTATTAATTAAAATAAGACATATTAGAACATACATCAAATTTAACCTGAAATAAATAAATAAGAAAGCTTTTGAAGAAACAAAACGAATAAAAATTAAAATCTTTGGAATAATAATTAGTTCAAGATTTTTCCAAATTATTAAGTATTATCGTCCAAGGTGTTAGGGGGCTGCATAGAGGT
The DNA here is from genome assembly GCA_015478945.1 of Trachelipus rathkii. Taxonomy (NCBI): domain Eukaryota; kingdom Metazoa; phylum Arthropoda; class Malacostraca; order Isopoda; family Trachelipodidae; genus Trachelipus; species Trachelipus rathkii. Next base: position 10,944 of record JABUQX010076042.1, read on the forward strand.
CAACGGTGCGGTCAAGGTGGTCTTTTGTTATTTCCGCATTCGGACCCAAGACGATCAAATATTAAAGAAAAAGTTTTATTCCCCATACTATGTTTATGTTAAACTTCTCTCAATAATTTTCCTCATTCAAGTTCTGATACTAGTAGAAGCAATCGAAGATGACGAACAATTATATCCAAAATTTGCGTTTGCCAATTCACCCTAATCTTTATTCGTTTTATTTGAGCTCTTTATTTTCTTTCTACAATAGAGAGTGAGTAGAGAGAGAATACAAGCATAAACAGTAATCCACATATGTTACTCTTTGAAGAACATAACTTTTACTTTTATTTTATTCTCATCAAGCTAGTCTTGATTTTTGTATGTTAGTTAAGTATAATTTAATGGTGGAATTGGACTAAGTTAGTAATAATAATATGAGTAGAGTTGTTAAAAAACGTGTTTCTTTTTAAACTCTTCAATACGTTTAATTCTTAGGTAATTGAATAGAAATTTTAAAATGCTAGGAAACTAATAAGCAAATTTCTACTACTATATTTTTTTTATTTCTTTCGTAATAAAAGTTTTTTTAAATAAAAAAAATAAACAGGAAATGCAAAGAAATATTATTAAACATTACATATTAAATTCATTTCTTAGGATTTTCTATATTACTTTCAGAATGGTGCTGATTACATTTTTTTTCTTGTTTTAAAGCATCGGAATAAAAGAAAAATACTTTTAATTACATTCCTGTATGTTGCATATCGGTTAAGACACTAACCAGAAAACGTCTTCAGAAAATGTTTCCTCTATTAATAGTTTATCTATGGTAGTTTTTAGCTTTAAAATATGAACTATAGATTACAAATTCAAATCACAAAAAGAGAGAACTAATATTAAGAAAGAATAATGCATCTTTTGATTATACATACTTATTTGAATTACAAAATTGTTCGCGACACTGGTACTTTGTGGAATAAAAGATTTTAACTTTCTATTTTAATAAATAATAATTAAAAGAAAACTAAACAGTTAATTTTGAAGTTTAATAATATTAATTGTTTTCTTGATGTATTATTTTTTATTTAATCTAAAATTGTACTATGACAAAAAAATAATAATCCTTTTTTTTATCACTTTATGCTTTTTTATTATTGATTTCGTTCGTCAATACAGTCTTTTTTTCTTGAGTGTTTATTGGTAGTGAGAAGCCATTATACAGATATGCTTATCTAATGTAAAAAAACACCTTTATTGTTTGTCTTATATTGGAGAGTTAATGGTACAGAGACGTCTATTTAAAATGAATTAACGCTTCCGCAACATTAATATAAAAAATACCCAATTGTACATAACTCCCTATTCTAGCTTTAACTTTTATGTAAGTATTTTTTGTATATTAAAAATCAAATACATTTCTCTTTGTACTTTACCTTTACGTAAAGAGAGAAGTTTCTGAGGTCGAAATTCAAATGGTAATTTTTTTGTTGACATCAGAGGTTTCAATGACCTACGAATGGTACACATGCAATTGTAAGATTTTTGGCCTTGTGTTGGTTTCTAGAGATCCAAGTGCTGTATTGGTCTAATAATATACTTCGTCCCTCTTGTCGAGCTCATCGAAGATGTATTAAACCGATAATCGAGAAGAAAAATATCCTACGTCTCATCTTCCGGAGTCTCAGTAGCGAAAGGTGGGTAGTATTGCCACTTACAAGGAAACAATATCCTTTGACGTCCCTCTCCGGGAGCTCATGCGAAGGTGGTAGTAGCCACTACAGAGAGAGAGAGAAGGTAGGTGATGATGACGATAATTTTACGAATTGCGAGATTGCGCCAGTAAGTTGCTTGAGTTCGTCTCCCACGTCTTCCATGTAAATTCACCGGATGTTGTAGGTAAAGATACGCAGCATTTCCATTAAAGCTTTTATATCCTACCATATCCATAAATCCAAAAGTAAGCATTAAACAAGTATAACCATACAAAAAAAACCTATGATGAAAAAACCTGTAGATAAATAAAGGGAACAAAGCATATAAACTATATGAATGAAACGATCACTAGATAGATAATTTTGGACTAAATGATAAGGTTATAACATGTGTGAGAATTACAAATTTTTTTAAAATTGTTCTAGGCTTAAAGAAGTAGTTATAGATCATATACTTGTTTACCAGATAGAAAACATTGATTACTAATACATAATTAATATACCTATTAGAGAGAATATTTCTTTAATCATCGTTTACAATAATTTTAAAATGAAGGGCGGACCGAGTCTTTTAAAAGCAGGGTGAGGGGCAGAAAAATGAGTATAAAAGGCGGGGGGTTGTCAATATAAATAATTGAGCAGGTAAATGATTATTCATTTTCATATCTAATTAATGGTAATTAAAATGAGAGTTTAATTCAAGGAATTCTAACAAGTTTTAAATATTACAGAAGTAAGATTGATATTGTATGGAACAAACTTGTGGTATTGATGTCATTATGAGTTTGATGCTTTTCTGATACAGAAAATTATTATATATTTGTATTTAGGATTTATTAATTATCTGATATCACTAGGATGGGGGGGGGTTCCAAATACTCGTCAATATTGGCAATGTTATAATTATATATTTGTAGCATTATTAAAGTAGAACATATATATCCAATTGCCATTCAGAACCTAATAACAAATTAATATGTTATATAATTATAATTAGATCAGAATTATTAATAAACTTAGTTAATTAAAGTTAGTTATACAGTAATGTTAATTTGAATATAATTATGCTCCTTGACCAAAACTCTCAACAGCCTAGCTTTACATTTTGGCTGTAATGATGTATTTCCCGTCTTTTAGTATTATTGTTAATAATTTAAAAAAAAAAAATTAATAGAATAAATTAAAATATAACATACTAATTGATACATAACTATATATTATATGCCATTTTATTTTACATTATATTTAATATATATTCAATAAATATATTATTTTTTATTTATAGAAAATGATTCCCCATTATTTTTAAAAAGACACTTTCTATCTTAAAATTTTAGTTGGGACTCTGTTGGTTATTCAACCCTCTCTTGAATCTTAAATCTAATATAAGTTCGAAAGTTCTATATGTTGTCACTCTCTCCCTGATCTTTACTGGCCTAATGCTATAATCTTAAGTTTATGAAGACTGTTATATCAATTGTCTTTCTGTCCGACTAGATCACCGACATAAGATGGACATCTCTATAAAAACATGCGGCTTATGCCTCCAACCTCCAAGTCTCTTCCCTCCATTTTATCTTTTCTCCTTCTTCTTTTCTCTGTCTTCTTCTAACTCTCTGTCTTTTTTAGGAGTATCTAAAAGGGGTTTCTTAGCGGGATAGCAATATATCATTCTTTGGATTTTCAAATGTGGGGTTCTCCTAAGGGTTCTCAGTAGGGATCTTTTTGGGGGTCTTGTGCAAAAAGACTTTATGGTGCAAGGCTACAAGCGACATGAGTTTGATTAAAGGGTGAGTTAACAGAATTATCAATACTATAAATATTTAGGAAATATTATGCTATATTCGGTGCCAGAAGACAACGAAGCCACAACAAGTAAGATTTTTTATGTGCTGATAATCTATCAAATATATTGAATTTGTATTTGAAATCTGGGTTTCTAGGCAACATATATTATATTATATTAAGATCAAATATATAATATAAATATAAATGGATATATATATATAATATATATATTATATATACTATAAAATATATAATAAATATATATTAATATTATATATCATAATATAGTATTATAAAATATATTATAATATATATATATTATTATATATACTATATATAATAATATATATATTATATATATATATATAATATATAAATCCATATATATAATAAGCTAATTATATTATAATTATATATATAATATATTAATAATATATATTTATATATATATATATAGTATGTATAATAATAAATAATATTATAATATATAATTAAAGATATATAATAATATATGTATATTTATAACTTATTATATATGTTTTTTTATTTTTTATTTTAATTATTATTTATTATTTTTTATTATATTATGTTATATCCATTTTTTTAATTAATATTAAATCACCTTCATCTTTTATTATTTTTAATTCCATTTGATTTATTAATTTTGGTAATATATTATTATATTATTATTTTGATAGGTAGTATAATTGTTTTAGATTAATTTTAATTAAAAAATTGCCCCTAATTTTAATTTTGTAACAAATAAATTATTTTTAATATTATTTATAAATTTAATTTTAATTAATATTGTTAATTTATTATAAAAATATTGAAATCATACTACTGATTAGCATAAAACATAATATAATAATTATACTAATATATATATTTATAAATAACAAATTAATCTTCATTTTAATTTATATATTATTAAAATTCGTAATAGTGGATTTACATTAGCTCAAAATTCCGTAGAATCCAAGTATCTAAATATTATGAATTTATATGTGTATTCAGGTATTATTAATTAATATTATTTGAGTGTATCTATTTACAAAAGAAACACACTCTATTAGAGAACCAATAAGTATCAACTATTTCCATAAATAACTTTTGTTTATTGATGTAAAATTTCTCATATATCATATAAATTCCTATTGATGGTGTGCGTGTGAGATCTCTGGATATATATATTATTACATAAAATTACAAGAAATGTATAAATTTGTGTAATAAATTAATTATGGAAAAAATAAATAAATATTATGTAATATTAGTAATATTTGGTAATTATGTTGTTGTTTAGTTAGGATTAACTTAAACATATTTTCTAGTCAATTATTTAATTATTATTTTAAATTTATTAATAATATTATTTTATTTATTATTAATGCCGGTTGTGTATGTTATATTAAAATGCCTCCATTTATTTAGATTAACTGTATTATTATTCATTAACAATTCCATTGACATGCTTGAATGGCTATGGAAACTCTTCAATATCCTAATTATAGTAAAGAAGTTATTATTTATAATTATTATTATTTATTTAATTATGGAGTTATTATTATTATTATTATTAATATTATTATTATTATTATTATTAGCTGGTCAAATACCAAAGGTTTGAAATTCCTCAAATCTCATTCCTGTTGTATAGTATGGATCGCCAAATCATCTTCGAGTAATTTTTATAGAGTACGAAGATATAATCTTGATTATTAAGTGAATGAAGAACGAAATATCTTAAACTTTTTAAACGAACAATTTTAGGTGTATTCATCTTTGTGTAATATCTCATGCTTCTGTGAAATCTGGAGAACTAACTCTGGATCTTAATCTTCACAATTCTCCTCGGAAGTTACGTAACAATGAACTGTATCAACCGGTGATAGATAAAAAAAAAAATCTTGTACAAACATGAACAATAATTGTTATAGTTTCCAATGATTCTGAACAACCATTTTAAAATTATAATAATGTTCAATAGGTTAAGACATGTTTTCCTGTAAAAACGATTAGTTCTAATTTATGCTATGTAACTGTATTTATTTCTTCATGTTTTTTAAATAAAGTTTCTTTTAATAAACTCTGAATATTATTTGTTAAAAATTTATATGTCAGAGATATGTTTATGAAGTTTGCACTTATGTTATAAAGCTTTAAAATATAAAATTGTTTTATTTTTTCACTTTACAATAATATTTATTCAAAAACTAACTTATTTTTATGTTATGTTTACACAAAATATAAGTTGAAGCAATAGATCAATAAATCAATAGATCATGAATGGACGGGAGGGGAGGGTGGGTGGTTTGGTTTACTGATTTACTGCTTTAGGCGTATGTTTTACTTTTACATATAATTATTTTATTACAAGAAACTTATTTTTATGTTTATGTTTTATGACATACAATGATATTTGAAGTAATAGAATCAAAAAATCAAAGATCAATAGATCATGGATGTACTGTTATTTGGGATGGGTGGTGTTTGAAATTTACTGATTTACTGCTTCAGGGTCTGTAAACCAATATATTCTACAAGAATATTTTATTCGAAGAACTTATTTCTATTTTTTGTTTATACAAAATGATACCAAAAATATGACTTGAAGCAATAGATCAAAAGATAATAGTTCAATGGTTCAGTAGATCAGTAATCACTGAATGGTACGGGAGAAGGGTTGGTTGATTACTGATTGAACAGCTTAAGGTTCAATAAAAGTAAAATTTTTTACGCTATAAACATAAAATAAATTTTTTAGTGAAAAACAAAATGTTTTAAACAATATAAAAGTTTTGAAAAAATAAAAATTGGAAAAATTAATTATTTTTAAATAAAATTAAAATAAATAAATTAAAAAAATAATAAAAATAAAAATGTGAAAAAAGAAATAAAAAAAAATATAACCACCAAAAAAAAAAAAACAACTTTAAAATAAAAATTATAAATATACTTGCTTCTACTAGAGAGTGTGATATTAGTTGATACATTTATAAAAATTAAATGAGAATGAAAATAGAAATATAATACTTAAACCTTTAAGAAACGGGTTATCTTTGTGAGATAGCAAGTAAAAGATCTGTTACATATTGAACAGAATCATCATGTGAAATAAGGCGCTATTGTTTATTAAACGAATTGTTACTAACTTAAGCACTCTCACCGGCTCCATACGGTCATTTCGACAATGCCCTTTGCTATTTCCTTATTCCTCATTTTATACCTTCTTATATCTTTTCGTTTCTATTCTTCTATTAGCTCTCTGTGATTTGTCTTCTAAACCCCTCTTCACTCAT
>JABUQX010076043.1:0-36473 GCA_015478945.1 Trachelipus rathkii
CACTTTCACTTTTTGAATGCAATCAATGAAACACATTATTTTTCAAATGCGTATCGTTAAAAACTCATTTTAAGAATTTACCAAATAATTCAAATTATAATAAATTAAGGTAAATATTCCTACCCTTAACTTTAGATATTTGTTAAAGAGTGAAAATATTTAATAGAAAAGCGTAATTATAGAAGGATATAGAAATTTTTTAAAGCAGCTTGAAAACTAATGGAAATATTTGTAATAATAAAATATATATTATGATTCATTACGTATCAATTTAATACACCTAAAACTATTTATATTAGTATATACTTTAGATATATTATAAGACATATGCATTTCAATGAAACTACATTTATTTATTTCAAATTAAGAAAATCACTAAAACTCAATTTTAGATTAACAAATATTCAAATGTGAATTTTATGATAATAAGTCTGGTGAGAAGATGAGAAGTGAGAACGATGAGTGAAATTATAAGAAAAAAGCGTAAATTAGAAGTTATTAAATTTATTAAAGGCAAGCAATTTTTTATCATATATATAGTATAATATAGAAAATTTTATCAAATAACAAATTGATAGATATAGTGGGACATTATACAAGATGTAGATCTAAGATAGTGAGTTAGAGGGCTTGTGTATCTGTTTTGAGAATGATGACAGATGTCATAAACATTATAGTTTCAAAATTCTTGTCAGTCAACCAATATGAAAATTTACAATTATGACAAATCAAATAATATTGAATAATTTTGTAGCAAATTTTACGAGAGAATTCGTACACTCTAAGAGTATACTAAATTCGGAAGTTAGAAAAATTAGAAGAGAGGTAATCCATTAGAAGATGTTCAAAAAATGAGTTATAAACTAGTGTTTAATACTTTAATAAGATGATGAATATGTTTAAAATGTGTTGAATTTCCCATTACAAAAGGGATCAACTAATATGAGAAAATTAAAAAAGATTTGATAAATGCTTTATGCTTTTTTGAATAGATAATTAATTGAATAAAGTAAAATAACAATATATCTAAGGACTGCTGAAAAGTAACAATTAGTAGAAAAACTAGCTACAATTAAAGAATAACTAAAGTTTAATTTCGGATAAATATTATGAAATTTTAATAGAGATTAAATAACGAGTAGTTACTAAGAAAGTCATTTATCTTAAAGAATATTTATGCAATAATAAACTAAAATTTCAGAAACAAGTTTCCATAATGTTTGAATGTAATGTATTTTATATTACAATCAAGAATGAAGAGTTCAAAATTTGTAATATGAAAATAATAGTGTAATAATGGAAAATATGAAATAGGTATAGAGATGTGATATTTATTGGCACATATGAAACTGTCAAATATATTTCAAACGTTAATAGAGATCTGGATCCTAATAGAGTAGCATATTATACTGAATGTGATGACACTGTCCCTCATTATATAATAACAGAATACTAAGCATCTATAAAAATTATTATATTTACAATACATGTGAAACTGATTGCAAGATGTCGTACAATGCAGCTATATCTGTTCACGTGAGTCCCTTACCTGTAGAGTTATGAAATTATCACATTGAAAGGACCGTTAGCTATGACGTGTTTAACACTGATTGTAACTTGATAAAATATAACCTTAGAAAGCATGTGTATTTGAGAATAGAATTATAATATATTTTTATTAAAACAGAATATAACACTTATAATGAAAATATATTTAGTATATATAAACAATTTGAATATTATATAAAAGCAATTATAATATATTTTTGATTATATATATACCAAGATATATTTTAATAGATAAAATTAACAATTTTGACTTTACAGAAAAGTAGTATAAGAAAATAATTAATCAAGTGAACATTATTCAACTTTTACAATGACTAAAAATAACTCTGATATAAAAACTACTATAAATTATATAAGATACATTTACTCATATCTAAATTTAGGAAAATCGACTTTAACAGGTTCAAGAGATTGAATGTAAAAGTTAAGATAGAAAATAAGATTCGAATTCATGAATTAAATTTTTATTAAAAGTTTTCACATACTTAATAAAATTGGTAGAAAGAACAAATATTCGAATCATTAAAAACGAAGATTAAAGACTCCTAAAGACAATAATAAGATTCTTTTCAGGGTTCTTGATTTGATTGCAAAGTCATAAAAAATTAGTTTTCAAAATGGACGTGATAAGACGTTCAACAACATCAATTTCTAGATTTTACAAAAATAATTCAAAAGTGAATATAGGAACCTCGTCATACTTTGTTAAGAGTTTAGAATAGGTAATGTGAATAATAGAATAAAGCGTCAAGTTGAAAGTTAAAATGGATTTTATAATACAGTTAGTATAGCACCCACTAATTTGAGAAAAAGTAGAAAGTTGGGTGGTAGTTATAGAGCCGGAAATACTCAAGCTGTTAAAAATACTGTAGAGGCAACGGAACTATTAAACATTCTTTAAAAAGATCTTCTAGTGTAACAGCCAGGATTCAAGTGCGACTACTGGTTCTTAGTACTTTTACATGTTCAAATATTACGTAGTTGAAGATGCAATTTTAGTATTATAAACAAATAATGATACAATGTATTATAAAAATGTATGAAGACATAATATCAGATACATTTGAATGTTAAATATCTAATATTATAGAGTTGCGAAATTGTAATGTGATATTAAGAAAATAGTAATTAGAATATTTAAATTTTATTTATTATTAAAACAGTTACACATTCTTTAAGAAATAATTAGATAAAAAAATATGAAATTTCACTTAAACATAAGTATATTTAGACACGCTAAAACTATTAATAAAGTTCACTTTCGTTTTGAATACATATTAATGAATAAATGTAATATTATTACTGCAATGAAAAATACGTTAAAAACAAAATGTAAGAATTTCCTAATTTAGATTCTAATTATGAAATTTAAGGATTAATAATAGTTAACTGTTATAAAGTTCTAAAATGTTGTATGTGAAAATAAGTAAGAACATTGGCTGAAGTTAGAAAAGATTAAATGGTTTTACTAAAACAGTGATGGATATGAAATATTTCTGTATTATTACAAAACAAAGTGATTAGATTCATTAAAAAACGTAATTATGTATTCTGATATCAGAATAAATAATACCTTGGTCTGCCTATATTATGAAACATAACTTATGAAACACATTATCTTTTTTAAGTGGATTCGGGAAAACGAATAAAAACATGATTAATGAGGTTGAAGAAATATAATATATGTTGGTATATTACGAAAAATCGAACCTTAAGTAACTTTAAGAGTATCGAGAATTTTTATCTGAGTTTAATGTCGAAAAAGCATAAATATTTTTAGAGTCTAAAATTCGTTTTCTAAACAGGTTCATGACTAATGAAAATTATTTGGTATAAAAAAAAAATATGAAATTTTGAAAAGTTAGATCAGATTGAAAAACTAATTAATAAAATGTCACATTGCTTCATAGATTACACTTCAATTGAAAGGAACAATGGTTTTTTATAGCTAATAAAAAAATAAATCCGTTCAGTAGAATGTGACATAGAATATCCCTACTTCCATAAATTTTGATAACGTATTTAAAGTTTTGTAGAATTGATAGACTTTGTTTGCAAATTAGAATATAATGTCGAGATGATTTTTAGATAGAAGTAGATAATGGTGGTTATTAAATACGTGACAAGTAAAAGATAATATAGTAAACTTTTACAGATAATAGTGCATAGATTGTTGAGAAGTGAGAGTTAGTACATATCTCATAGATAACCAGTGGCCATATATGTGCGCAGTCGCGGATATCATAAATTACGCCAATCCAGCTTTTTGAGTCATTTTCATAAGATGCTTCATAACTTATCCCAGATAAATTTTCGGCGGCTTGATTCTTGATAATAATTTTTTCAGAGGGAAGTATTTAGTACTTATCGTATTCAAGGATTTTATAACTGTTAGTTAAGCTAAATAGAATAAAATTATTAGTAGTAATCTGTTAAAGTTATTATAAAGCTGTAAGTAAAAGAATATTTGTATAATGAAGGAGACTATAAACATGGAGGTAAATTGTGAGTTGCACGAAATCCATTAATCTATTTATTGCAGTGATTATATTTTAATATTTGTATGAGAAATGTACATTACTATATCAGTATTTGGTGCATTTATTTTTTCAAGATGCTGGAACAATACATGATAAACCAATTTTAAGATTCTAAATAATTCAAATGTTGGAATTTAAGGAAAAAAGTACTTTAAGATCGAACTTGTATGTGAAATTTAAGATAAAGCTAATCGGAAGTAAAGTTTTTTCTAACAGTTTTCCAAACTAAGAATAATTGTATATAAAAAAAATGAAATTTATAAAAAACGTAATTTAGACATTAAATATAAATTCACTTCTGCTTGAAATTGGCAGTCAATGAAAACATAGTTTTTCACTGCGAAAATACCGTAAAAAATTTTAATGTGTACAAGATAATTTAAATTTTTGAAATTTAGGTACATGACTTTTAGAGTTAATGTAAGTGCAAAGCTTTAAGAAAACGTAATTTAGAAGTAAATTTTATTAAACAGATTCACAACTAAACATATTAAATAATTAAAACATAATTTGAAATGTATTAAAAACGTCAATGAAGAACACTGAAACAATTAATAAATATTCTTTCTTTTTGAATATTGCGAATTAAATGAAACTTATTTCAATGCTGAAATACCGTAAAACTCAATTTTAGATTTACAAAATTTCAAATGTTGAATAGGAAAAATCGTACTTTCAGAGTTCAATTTAAATAAAATTGAAAACGTAATTTTAGAATAAATTTATTTATTAAAAGCGGTTTTCACAACTAATGAAATATTGGTATAAAAAAAAAATTTCTGAATTTATTAAACGTCAATTAAGACCTAAAATAAATTCCTTTTCTGCTTTTTGAAAGATAGATTTGCCAAATGGGAAGACACTAGTTTTTTTGCAAGGCTGAAAATATAAGTTAAACAATAAATTTCAAGATAATTTACAAATGTTGAAATAAGGAAAAAATCGTACTTTATGAAGAGTTCCAATGATGTAACTGTGAACATTTCTATCAGTCCCATTTTCTCAGTTAATTTTTAATAAAAACGATTTCAAACTTTAATAAATAAAATTTAAAATATAGGACATTTCATTAAGCCAGTCAGTTAACATCTCTTCCTCTATATATATATATTTGAATGCATTTCAATGAAAAACATTATTTTTATGCGAAGAACGTAGAATAACTCAATTAAGATTACTAATAATTTTCAAAAATGGAATTTAGGAAAATCGTATTTTAAGAGTAAAATGTAATGTGAAAATTTGAAAGAAAAAGTGTGATTAGAATTAAAAATTTTTTTCTAAAAGGTGTTCAAAACTAATGAAATATTGGTAGAAAGAAATATGAAATCATTAAAAACGTCAATTAGAACTCTAAAACTATAAAAATCCACTTTCTGTTTTTGAATTGTTTCCAATGAAACACTATTTCAAATGCTAGAAATACGATTAAAAAACCCACAATTTTAAGATTAACAGGAAATTATCAAACTGATGAAATTAAGGTAAAATCGTACTTTTAAATAGTTCTAAAATTGTAATGTGAGAATTTAAGAAAAGCGTAAGTTAGAAGTTAATTTTTTATTAAACATTTAAATAATGAAATTTGTGTATAAAACAAATAGTGAAATTTCATTAAAAGAATTAATTAACGCTACATCAGATAATATTAAATATTGTAATTACATTTATGACCAGCATTTTCAATAAACATTATATAACAATTTAAACAAAACAGTTAAAAAACTAATTTTAGATTTAACAAATATGGTAAATTAGTGAAATTAGGAAAAATGTACTTTAAAGATTATACCATTTTTATATGATGAGGTGAAGGAGGGATAAAGAGGTAAGTTTTTTAAAAAGTTTTCAAACTTATAAATATTTGTATATTAAAACATATTGAAAATTCAAGTAATGACTCTGTTGCTGACACCTGAGACTTTATAATCTTTTCGCTTTTGAGAATGATCCAATGAAACATTATTTTTCAAATGCTGAAAATACCGTTAAACTAACCAAATATAACAACAATCCAACTTTTGAAAATTATGTAGGAAAAATATGATTTAAAATTGAAATTTCATTAAGAAAAACGTCAATTTAGAAGTAGAATTTTTAATTTAAACAGTTACAACTATGATATTTTAGTATATAAATAAATATTGAAATTCATTAAAAAACGTAATTTACACCTAACGATAATAATCACTTTCTGCTTTGTTGAAATAGATTCAATGAACACTATTTTTTCAAATGCGAAAAATTAAAAACTCAGATTTAAGATTGTACAATAATTCAATGTGAACAGTAGATTACTTTTAAGAGTTCTAACTTTGTAATGTGAAAAATTTAAGAAAAAGCGTAATCTTAGAAGTAAATTTTTATTAAACAGAGTCACAACTAATGAAAATTTGATAATAAAACAAATAGTGAAGTTCATGTAAAACGTAAGTTGAACCTGAAACAGTAATAAATCCGTGTTGCTTTTGAAATGCATTCGCAACCTTAGTTTCAATCTCAATGCGTTAAAAATCATTAAAGATAACAAATTTCAATTGAAATTGAAAAATTACTTTTGAACAGTCGTACTTTGTAATGTGAAAATTTAAGAAAAGCGTAAATTAGAAGTGAATTTTTTTTTAATTTTGTTATCAAACTAATGAAATATTGTATAAAAAACAAATATTGAAATTGTTATAAAAAACGTCAGACAGCCCATATAAAAACTATAATAATACTTTTCTGCTTTTTTGAAAATGATTTTCTAAGAAACAGTATAGGAGTTAAAAGATGAAAATCGTAAAAACTAATTTAAGATTACCAAATAATTTCCAAATAGTAGAGTTGAAAAACGATTTAAGAGTTGAAATTTGTAATGGTGAAATAAAAAAAGCTAATTTTTAGAATAAAATTTTATAAAAAGGTTTCACAATATGAAATATAGACATAGACATATAAATTCATTAAAAACGTTAATTTAGACACCTAAAACTAATAATTCCTTTTCTGCTTAAATAGCATTCAATGAAACACATTATTTCAATATATATAAAAACTCAATTAAGATTTACAAATAATTTAAATTAATTAAGATATAGTTCTTAATTGTAATGTGAAAATTTAAGAAAAAGCGTAAATTTTAAATTAAATTTTTAATTAACAGGATTTGCACCTAATGAGAGATATTTGGAATAAAACATTGAAATTTCATGCCATGCTTATAAAAAATCTGAAAATATAATAAATTCTATTTTCTGCTTTGAAATAATAAAATCTTATGAAGGAAATACTTAAAAACTCAATTTAGATAACCAAAATTCAATAGTTGAAATTTAGGAAATTGTACTAGAGTTAAATTTGTAATGGGTAAATTTAAGAAAAAGCGTATTATGAACTTAAATTTTTTCTAAACAGTTTCAAACTAAGAAATATTGAATAAAAACAATATGAATTTCATTAAAAAGTCAATTGAACTTAAACTTAATAATCTTTCTGCTTTGAAATGCATTCATGAACACATTAATTAAGTTTCAAGCTAAAATCGGAAAAACTCATTAAAGTTACAACAGAAGCAATGTCAGAATTAGGAAAAAATGGTACTTTAAGGTTCAAATTGTAAGGTGAAAATTAGAAAAACGTAATAGGTTAGAAGTACAATTTGTTTTAAAATAAGGTTTAATCACACTGAAGATATTTGGTATATAAAAACAAATATGGAAATTTCATTAAAAAACGTCAATTTAGACACCTAAACATTAATAATTCGCTTTTTTTGAAATTGCATTTCATGAAACACATTATTTTTCGAATGCGAAAATACGTTAAAAACAAATTTTAAGAATTTCCAAATATTTTAAAATGTAAAAAATTTAGGAAATCGTACTTTTAAGATTCTAAATTTGAATGTGAAAAATTAAGTCAAAACGGAGAGTAAATTATATTATGAACTTATTATAACTAATAATATGGTTATAAAAAAAAATGTTGAAATTATTAGAAAACGGCAATTTAAGACATTAAATATAATAATTAATTTTTTTTGAATTACATTGTCAGTAACATTTTTCTTGCTGAAATTACGGCTAGAGCGTCTTCTAAATTTACAAAACGGTTAATATTTCGGAATAAGTACTGACAATTAAATATTGAAATTTAACTAACTGTTAATATCGAACCTAAATTTTTGTATTACATTATATACTAATGAATATTTGGTTTATAAAACAATTAAAATTACAGGCAAACGTATTTAAGATACCGAACCACTAAATTGACAAATGTCATTAATATAAATGAAACATTATTTTTCAAAGCTCGGGTACCGTTAAAAACTTTAAGATTTACCAAATATTTTCAAATGTGAAATTTAGGAAATTTGTATTTAAGATTCTAATTTGTAATGGTGAAATTCCCGTACTGCGATTTTTGATAATTTAATGTAAGGTTTCCAAAATGAATAAACTGCCCAGAAAATTTGGTGCAGTGTATTCATGGCAATTGTAGAATAAACGATTAATCAATCCTTAACGATTCAGATTGAATTCAATGTACATATTCTCAAATGGCTGAAAATACGTTTAAAGTCATTTGTAAATTACAATAATTCAAATGTTGAAAGATTTAGGAAAAAATGCGTACTTTAGAGTCTAAATTTAAGTAAATTTAAGAAAAAGCGTAATTTATAAGTAAATTTTTTATTAAAACAGGTTTCACAACAAATGAAACTATGTAATAAAAAATATTGAAATTTCATTAAAAACGTAATTTATCCACTAAAACTATAATAAATTCGTTTTCTGCTTTTTGAATTGCATTTCTATAAAAGACACATTATTTTTCAAATGCGAAAATACCGTTAAACAATTAAGAGTATTGCTTGTAATATAGAGAAATATTAGGAAAAATCGTACTTTTGAGATTTCTAAATTTGTAATGTATAAATAATTAGAAAAGACGTGTAATTATAATTGTTATTAAAAGTACAAACTAATGAAGATTCGTTTTGATTGAAGTTTCATGAAAAGTGTTGTTTTTTTACTGCTAGTCTTTGTGTTCATGCAGTACGTCAGTTGCAATGAGTTTAGTCAAAATAATATTAAATGTTGAAATTTAGGATGATTTGTTTAATTGATAATGTAAAATTTAAGAAAAGCGTATTTTTAGAATATTAGGCCGGTTTTATTTTAAAAAGTTTTCACATAATGATGTATTCTTATTATTTCAAAAGTTGAAATTGCAGAAAAACTTCAAAACGAACTACAGTTATAAATTTCATTTCTGCTCTTGAATTTGATCAATGAACACATAATTTTTCAATGCTGAAAAACCGTTTAAAGATATTTAAGATTAACAATAATTTCAAATGTGTGAAATTTGAAAAATCTGCTAAGATGAATTTGTTAATGTGAAAATTTAAGAAAAGCGATTAAAGTTAAATTTTTTTCTAAAACAGGTTTTCAAAACTATGAAATATCTGGTATATAAAAAATTATTGAAAATTCATAAGAAACGTCAATTTGAAGACCTGAACTATAATAATTCACTATTTTCTCTTTGAAATGCTTGCTACAATAAAGCATTAGTTTTTTGCAAATATTTTCGGTTAAAAACTAATTTAAGATTACCAAATAATTTAAATGTTGAAATTTTAGGAAAATATCTTGAAGATTCTAAATTCGAATGTAAAATTAAAAAGCGATTTAAGAATGTTAAAATTAATTAAAAGGTGTGACATAATAAATAATTGGTAGTATAAGAAACAAATATATTGGAATTCATTAAAAGTAATTGTAAGCACCTAAAACAATTAATAAATCTCTTCTACGTTTGAATTGCATTAAGAACCATATTTTTAATGTGAAATATGTATATTTTGGCGTATTTTACATAATTCAAAAGTAATTTAAATCGTACGGTTCCGAGTTTAAATTTTAAAATGTTCCAATCTCGTCAAAACTAATTTTAGAGTATAATTTTTTATAGAACAGTTAATAGAAATATTTGTATATAGAAAAAAATATTGAAATTGCATAAAAACGTCAATTTAAGACACCAAACATTATAAATTATTTCTGCTTTGAAATTGGCTTCAATGAAACAGTATTTTTCAAATGCTGTAAAATGCCGTAATAACTCAATTTTAAGATTTACAAGATAATTTCAACTGTTGAATGAAGGAAAATCGTCTTAAGAGGTTGAAATTTGTAATGTGAAAATTTAGAAAAGCGTAATTGTAAGTTAAAAGTTTTTTATTAAAAGACAGGTTCACAACATAATGGAAATATGGTATATAAAATCAAATATTGAAATTCATTAAAAAACGTCAATTAGACACTAAAATTTAATAAATTCGCTTTGCCTTTGAAATTGGCATTCAATGAAAACACATTTTTTTCAGCGCGAAATACCGTAAAAACTCAATTTTAAAATTTACAAATATTTCAATTTGAAATAGATAATGTATATTAAACATTAATGTAAGGTGAAAATTAAGAAAAACGAATTAGAAAGTATTTTTTCACAAGTAATAAGATATTTGGTATATAAAACAATATTGAATTTTAAAAAGTCAATTTAAGACATAAAACATTAATAATTCCAATTTTCTGGTAATGTGAAAATTGCATTTCAATGAACAATTAATAAATTAAATGCTGAAAATACGTTAAAACTCAATTTAGATTAATATTCTCGTTTATTATCAAAAATGTACTTAAGATATCTAAATTTTAATGTGAAATTGTAAGAAAAAGTTAATTTAAAGTTATAATTTTTTATTAAAGGTTTTCACAATAAGGAAAATATTGTATATAAAACAAATATTGAAATTTCTTAAAAAACGTAATTTAAGACCTAACAATTATAATTTTTTTGCTTTATGATTGGATTTGCAAGAAACACATATTTTTCAAAGCCGAAAAAAGTAAAACATTTAAATTTACCCAATAATTTAAGATGTAAATTTAGGAAAAGTACTTAGAGTTTTTTAATTTAAGGTTTTATTAAATTGTAGTAGAATAAATGTTATAAACTAAATCACATAAAATATTGGTATATAAAACAATATTAGAAATTCATTAAAAAACGTAATTTAGAACACCTAAAATAATAAATTAGATTTTCTGTTTTTTGAAATTTGCATTCAATAAAAAATTTATTTTCAAAAGCTAAAAAAAAAAAAAACTAAATTAAATGAAAGATTCAAAAATATCAACTGAGAATTTAAATCGTACATTTAAGACTTCTAAATTATTGTGAAAAATTTAAGAAAAGCGTAATCTTTTAGAAGTTATAATTTTTATAAAAGGTGTTCAACACCAAGTGAAGAGCTGGAAATAAAACAAATAATTATTGTAATTAAAAATGTCAGGTAAGAAAGACACTAAAACTATGAATTACATGCTTTATCCCTTTTGAATTGACAATTAAAGACAATTGTAAATCATAAAATCTTATACATTGTATTATGAAAAATATTGTTGATTGTTGTAATTGAAAAAATGTACTTAAGATTATAAATTTAATGTAAAATTAAGAAAACGTGAATAGAAGTTAAATTTAATAGAAACAGTTTCACAACTAATGAAATATTTTATGATAAAAAAATATATACAATCTCGTTGTAGACAGCATTTTAGTCCCATTAATTCATTTACTCACTAATATTTGCTTTCAATGAAACAATTATTATTAAATGCTGAACGAATACCGTAAAGTAAATTTTAGGAATACCAATATGCAAATGTTGAAATTTTAGGAAAATCGTACTTTTAGAGTTCAAATTTAATGAGAAAATTTTGAAAAGCGTAATTTAGAAGTTAAATTTGTTATATAAAACAGTTTCACAATAATGAATATTGGTAAATAAAACATATGAAATTTCTATTAAAAAACGTCAATTAAACCCTAAAATAATAATTAAATTCGCATCGCTTTGAATTGCATAAGAAAACATTTTTTTTCAAATGCTGAAAAACGTTAAAAATCAATTTAAGATTAACAAATACATTTCAAATGTAATTTTTGAAAAACATACTTAAGAGTTCTAAATTGTAATGGTAAAATTTTAAATATTATTAGAATAATTTATTTTATAAAACGGTTTTCACAACTAATGAAGATAATTTAGTATATAAAAAAATATTGAAGTTTCATTAAAAACGTTAATTAATACACCTAAAACTTTAATAAATCACTTTCGTTTTTGGAAAATAGATTACTGAACACATATTTTTAAATACGAAAATACCGTTAAAACTCAATTAAGATTAAAATATTCAAATGTTGAATTTAGAAATGTACTTTTAAGAAGTTTTCAATCATCTTTTTTTTTCCAAGATGATGCTTTGCCATTAAAGGTTTTACAAAATAAGAAATATTTTGTATATAAAACAAATATTGAATTCATTAAACAACGCATTAAGACCGTAAAAATGAAGTTCTTTTCATGCAAAAATATTTAAGAAACACATATTTTCAAATGCTTAAAATCCAGTAAAAAGCGATAAAGTGAAGAAGGTGTTTTATTTGAATTTAGGAAAATCGAATTGGTTTATAGGAAAAGTTTACCCAAAAGCCTAAAATAGCATTTAGAAGACATTTTATTTAAAGGTTGGAAAATAATAAAATATTGGTATATAAAACAATATGAAATTTCATTAAAAAAGTTAATTATTAAGACACAAAATATATTAGAAATTCGCTTCTGCTTTTGAAATTGGGCATTGTCAATAGACACAAATTGATTTAGTACCAAAATGCGAAAAAGTAAAACTCATTTTAAGATATGTCCATAATATAAATGTTGAAAATTATTAAAAATCTTTTAAGAGTTCTAATTGTAATGTGAAAATTAGTAAGAGATTATTAACCATATTGAAGTAAATAACGTATTTTTTAAGACAGCTTCCACAGATTTCTTGACAGTGAAACTCTTTAGACTCTTGGACATTCATTGTCTTCTTCAAGAGCTCTAATCAATAATTTCCGAATGAGAATTCGTTTACTGCGATTTGAATGCTTTTGAAACACATTTTGATTAATAGGTGTTGAAGTGCTTTCAGTACTAGTTTGAAGAAGTACCAAATAAATCAATGTGGAATTTAGGAAAAATGTACTTTTAAAGAGTTCTAAATTTGTATGTTAAAATTCAAGAAAATGCGTAATTTTATTATTAATTTTTGTATTAAACAGGTCGATAAACTAATGAAATATTTTGTTAAAAAAATAGAATTATTAAAACGTCAAATTTAAGACACCTAAAACTAATAAATCGCTTTCTGCTTTGTTGGAATGCTTCAAATGAAACACTTAGTTTTTATAATGCTGAACATAGCGTAAACAGGTTTTATGTTATCACAAGACAAGGGCAAATCTGAAGATTTTCAAGGATGTAATTTTAACGCTCGAATTAGATAATGGAAATATTTTTAAACAATCTTTATTGGAATGAATTTTTGTATAAAATTTTCGTCAATTTAAGACATATTTGGTATATAAAACAAATTGAATCATTAAAAAAACTCAATTTATGAACACCTAAAAATAATCAATTCTTCTGATGTATTTTGAAATGCAATGTTCAATGAAGACATTAATTTTAAATGCTCATAATAGTTAAAACCATTTAAAACAGAGAGGGACCAAATTTGAAATTAGGAAAAAATCATACTTCTTAAGATCAAACTGTAAGGTGAAATTACGAAAAAGCAGTAATTTTAGAAGTAAATTCTTTATTAACAGGTTTTCACAATAATGAAATAATTGGTATATAAAAACATATTGAAATTTCATTAAAAAGTATTAAGTACCTAAAACTAATTAAAATACTTAGCTTTTTGAAATGCATTAATGAAGAACTATTTTCAAATGCTGAAAAGACGGTGTAAAAACTCAATTTGAAAATTTTACAAATAATAAAATGTTAAGATTAGAAAAATGTACTTTAAGAATTTACTTTTAATTAGATGTGAAATTTAAAAAAAGCCGTAATTAGATTAAAATTTTTTATTAAACGGGTTGTCACAACATAATAAAAATTTGTGATATTAAACAACAAATATTAGAAATGTCATTAAAAAACCTAATTTTAGACACCAAACTTTAAAAATTCACTTGTCTGCGTCTTGAAATAGATTCAATGAAACTATTTTTTCAATGCTGAAAATACGTAAAAAACTAAAATACCAAATAATCAAATGTTGAAATTTAGGTAAAATCGACTTTATAAGAGTTCCCATTGTAAGGTAACCAGCCAACAATATCTCCCTTAAGTATTGACATATTGAGACAGTGAAATATTGGATATAGAAAAAAGATGATTGGGAATAAAGTAAGTTAATTATAGACACAATTATAAATTCTCTTTTCTGCCTTTGAAATGCATTCAATGCAAACACTTTTTCAAAAGCCAGAAAGACGTCCAGACTTCGTAGTAAACAAATACCTCAGCTCTGGAATTTAGGAAAAATCTTACTTTTAAGAGTCTCTAAATTTGTAATGTGAAAATTTAAGAAAAAGCGTAATTTTAGAAATTAAATTTTTTTTCTAAAACAGTTTTCAAACTAGAAAATATGGTATAAAACAAATAGGAAATTTCATTCAAAAGTAAATTTAGAATCTAAACTATATAAATTTCGATATCCCTCTTTGAAATGATTTCAAATGAAACGACATATATTGGTTAAAGCTGAAAGAGCGTAACAACTCAATTTTTAAGATTACCAAATAATTTCAAGTGAAATTTGGAAAATCTTACTTTAAGAGTTCTAAATTAAAGTGAAAAGTTTAAAGAAAAAGCGTAGTTTTGAGAAGTTGAATTATTTGGGCTGAGCCCTAAAACAATGAATATTGACATAAAACAAATTTGAAAATTTTCATTAAAAACTTGATTTTAGCAACTAAAACTTATAATAAAATCCTTGTTTGCTTTTGAAAAATGATTCATGAAAACACATATTTTCAAAATGAGAACAGTAAAAACTAATTTAAGATTCCAATAGATTTCAAATTTGAAATTTAGGTAAACGTACTTTAAGAGTCTAAATTTGGAAGTAAGAGATGAAAGAAAAAGCGTGAATTGTTAGACAGTTAAATTGATTTTTAAAAAGGTTCACAATAATGAAATAATTGTAAATTAAAACAAATATTGAAATTATTAAAAACTAAATTAAACATATAAACATAATAATCTCTTTTCGCGTTTTGAATTTGCTTCAAATGAAACTCAAGTCTTTCAATGCGAAAATACGTAAAAACGCAATTTAAGTTACCAAAGAATCAATGTGAAATTAGGAAAATCGTACTTTAAGAGTTCGAAATTCGTAATGTGCAAAGTTTAAAGAAAGACGTAATTTTAGAAGTTAAATTTTAAAGCTAAAGGTTTTTAAAATAATGAAATATTTGGTATATAAAAAAAATATTGAAATTTACATTAAAAACGTCCCAATTTAAGAATTAGAAACTATTAATCTAATTCGATTTCTGCTTTTGAAATTGCAATTTCAATGAAAACATTATGTTTAATGAAAATACCGTTAAAACTCAATGTTAAGATTTACAAATAATTCAAATGTGAAATTTAGAAAATCGTACTTAGAGTTCAAATTTGTATGATGACAATTAAGAAAGCGTAGTTATAGAGTTAATAATTTTTTATTAAACAGTTTCACATGTATTATTATTAGTCATAAACAAATTTGAAATTTAATTATTTATTTTGATTTTAGACAACTAAACTGTAGCATTTTAGTGATAGTTAACAATAATGAAATAAAATAAAACTTTTTGATAGCTTTTTAATCGGTTATTATTTAAACATTATAACTTACTGTTTCATCAATTAATATTTGTTAATTAAATAAAGTAGAAATAATTTTTAAAATTTCCTCTTTTTAATTTTTAATTTTTTTTTATGTTCTAATACAAAGCTATTAATATCAAAATAAGGCAAAACACTGTTCATTTATGCATTGTTTTAACGATTTTAATAAGATGTGCAGAATTTCTTTATAGGCCTATATTGTTTGTCAATTTGTAGTAGATCCTCTTTAAAAGATATAGCTACATTACTACCAGTCCATAGCATTCTTACATAGAAATTTACATTTGAGAAAGTTAGTATTAGAATGGTAATGGATTGACTGATTTTTTTCTTTCAATATTGTAGAATCATAAATATATTGATATTTTAATCATAGGAAGTCAAATGGACAATACTTGAGAAAATTTTCTATAGAATGAAAGGAAAAGCCATTTTGAAATTTGAAAATCTCCTATATCTTTATTATGCTTTTATTGTTCTGACATTGGAAACATAAAGAAATTTATGAAGAGAGCTCTAGCAACCTAAATGTTTGCTGGGTTGTTATTACCAGAAGATTGTATATTGCTTATCATATTTATAGGTTATTTTTTTGTGCAAATGAAGTTGGATCAATGAACTATATTTTTTAGCCTTACTATAAGAATATGAAATAGTGAAGTATTAATTTTTTTTTTACATAAGAATGAGTAGCTGTGTAAAGAAGGATACCACTATGCTGCAATTGAAAGTTGGATTTACTGCATTTCAAAACAGTTATTGATAAGTATTCACTAGCTAAAATTATGAGTTTATCCTTTCCATTAGGTCGGATTTTTAATTAAAGTATAAAGTACTTAACAGGAAGAAATGCAAATATGAATAATTGTTTAATGTAGATAAATGTTCAACAAGTTTAATGTAGATAAATGTATTAGTAACATATTTAACATAATTCAAGTAGCAGCAGTTGGAGATCAGAATAGTAGTAAAAAAAACTGATGTCATCTAAAAAAATTTTTATCTGCTTGGTTTGAAAGTAGAAAAACAAAGTTCAAGACATTTTAATCTTTAGGGAAGCTATAATCATTTTGTACTTGGGGCAATCTTATTGAGCCATGACAAAGTGGTAGTGGTGGACAATTGGATAATAAAAATAAAATTGGAGATATGGCTAGAGATTAGTATCTGATAGTAATTTCCTATTATTAGAAAAAAACTAAGATAATTGAACAAGTGTTATTAAAAATCTGAAATTAGTCTAGCATAGTAAGTATAATCCAAAAAAGTTATTGTAATAAAGATTCTTTTCTTCTTAGGTTTATAATATTTCAGAATGAGAATTGACAAAAAAAAGCGATTGTGATAAATAAAAATGTAAAATAATACCTCTTAAACATAGGTCAACATTTAAGCTTGTGAAGAGTACTAATTCACAAAAAAAAGTTTAAGAAACATTTCATTGAAAATTATTTGAAATGGACTTAACTACAATAGAGGAAGATAGCAATATGGGTGTAATAGGTAAATTGTTTAAGCCTATAAATTGTGAATTGACTTAGAAGTTAAATTACAATTATTAAATTAAATTTTATTTGAACAATAATTTTATACAATTTATTAAATGCAGTTATGAAGTATTACTTGGAAAATTTCATCATTGACCTGGATATTGATAAAATAGCTGATGTTTTGAAAATAAATGAATGAGATATCGTTTGAACATTACAAACCCTGTATTTTAATATTTGTATTTTGTTATAAATATTGTTAGATTGTTAATGTTGATGGTTTAATAGTTGAACTGTTTGACAAGACGTCATTATAAAACCATTTTTGATAGGTTTGAAAATTCGTGCAAAGTATTCTTCATTTAACTCTAATTTCTTCCCCAAAAAAAACCCCAAACAAAAAATTTGTTTCATAATAAAACTTTTTTCTTCTTGAGTTCATTGTTTGAAAAGTTGAGTGTATCTGGTATCTTTATTATACTGGATTTCTGAAAGCTTTCTCAAAATTATATACAATTTCTGAATTTGCTAGTGAATGTTATTTTAAATATCAATTCCTGAATTTATGAGATTTTAAAGATGTACTAGCTACTTAAACTAGTCTTCAACTAGACCTGGATTGATTTGGTTTGAGCCCTTATGACATTAATATAAACTTAAATATTGAAAGATACTTCCTACCAGAATTAATGTTTATTCAGTGTAGTTGACATCTAGTTCTAGCATAATTAAATTTCAGAACTTGAACAGAAGATGGCAGAAATAACTCAGAAAGATGCTGGTCTCTTTGTTTTGTCTGGAACAATGGGAAACTTATTAAGTAGTAGGTGCTGAAATTTCATTTCTTTTGCATTGAAATTTTGTAAATACCTTAATTCTAAGTTAGTTAAATTATAAAGGGCCTAGAAAATTGGGTTTTTATTTACAGCTTTGTCACATTGTGGGAGAAGAGGATCAGAAATATTAGTTGGGAATAAGAGTCATATATTTACTTATGAACAAGCTAATATTGCTCAAGTATGCCATAAATACTTTTATATTTTAAAATTCTTTATGCATTGATGATATGAATAATAATACTTATTGACTGCTTATAATTTTTTAGTAATGTAACAAGAGTTTTAAAAAGTTTGTTTTTAATTTCAGTATACAGCTTACTTTGTTTTTTTTAATTTATTTTCTTTAATAGCATTACTAATATGCACTGTACCTCCATATATATTAGTATCATATATATAATATATATATAATTATATATTATCATATATTATAATATATATTATATATATTATATATATATATTTAATATATATATAATATATATATATACTTACATATATATTATATATATATATATAATAATATATATATATATATATATACTTAATAATATATATTATATATATATATATATAATATATAAGGAAATGCGTTTAGAGTGGTAGAGGATGGTGGATCAAATCTTTACATTGAAACAAATGATTGAGAAATGAAGGAGAAAATTAATTAATTATATTAGTTATATGATTTGCAACAGGCGATAGATAGGTAATAGGAAGCTTATGCAGGTGTTAGTGACTTATATAGTGTACGTATAGATTCTGAATGATATCAAAAGTATGTACTATGAGGATGAGTGAGCGTGTTGAGAATAAATGGTGATCAAAGTGATTGTTTAGTATTAATAATGTGAGTGAGACAGGTTGTGTTACTGTCTCCTTGCGTTATTCAATTGTATATTGGATAGGGGTATATGAAAATTAGAGGTGGGGTCAGAAATGGTGTTAGAAGGCATGGATAATGAATTATGTGGGTGCCCTGATCTTTAATATTGCGGAATGATTTGGTTCTGTGTGGTGATCTTGAAAGATTTGCAGAAAATGGTAGAGAGATTGCAGGGTATGGTAAAGAGGGCTGAAAGTAAACGTAGATAAAAGTAGGTTTATGGTAGTGAGGAGGATAGCCCTCAGTGTGAAGTATGTTAGTATGGTGAGCACTGAACAAGTGATCTGAGTTCTAATATTTGCAGTATGGTTGGATCAGAAGAACGGATGATGCGATGTAGTAGGAAGTGTAAATGTAGGAAGTTTGGTCAAATTAAAAATCGTGTTGAATGTAAAAGGACTAAGTCTGGAGGGCGCTAGGGTCTTGCATCGAGTTATTGTGTTACCGTGTTATTGTATAGTATGAGACTATGGTCTGGAATACAGAAGTATTGATCTAAAGTTTCAATTCTTCAGATGACAATCTTAGGCGTCTAGATGTGATTTAAGAATTGATAAAGAGGAGATAACATATTAGAGAGTTCTGTTGTGTGAAGAAAATTTGTAAACGAGAGTAATAAATGAAAAATTATGAAGATGTTTGAGATGGTTTGAGTATGTGGAAGGATGATGAATAATGGGTGGTTAAGCGGATTGTATAGTGGTGAGGTGTTGGGAATCCAGGGTGAGAGACCGAAGAAAAGTGGAATGAGTCAGGAAAGGAATGTTTGCAGGAGAAAATGATCAGTTTGCAGAGCGAGAGAAGTGCGATATTAGGAGAGAATGGCGGTGTTTAAGGCGTTATGGTTTTGGCCCACTGGGCAGGAACCCTACATGTGACGACTTACCATAGTGTGGACTTGCGGTCCCATTAAGCTCTATGTGGATTTTGATTTCGAACTGAGTTACTAATTTAATGTTACAGAGGGGGGGTAAGGCATGGGCTTTCCTTCGACACTTGTGCATGTTCTTCTACTGCGTTTTCTTTACATGCTGCAGCGCACTATACTCCCCAATCTTGGGGAAAAAAGTTAGATAAAGAAGAAAGAAAGAAAGAAAGATTAATACTATATAAATATATATATTATATATAATATATATATAATATATATATATATATATATATACTTATATTAGTATAATATAATATATATATATATATATAATATATATATATATAATATATATATAATAATTTTTTTTTTTTGCTTTTTTTTCTCCCTTTTAAGGTTATCGGAGATCTATATATTTAGATCTATAGGTGTCCGTCGTCAAACCTTGACCATAAGGAACATTCCAAAATTATTTTTACCCAAATCAACACAAGTCGCAAGATTGCTATGCTTTTCTTTACAACCATTACGCTCATTCAGTGTGTTGACAGATACTGAGACTTCTCCAGATCGTTTTTATCGCTCTTCTCTTATTTTACACCAGGCGTTACGACTATTATTGAATCACCCGCATTCATTGTGTTCCACATCTTCTTGATTTCGTGTTGAGTCTCGGTATTTATCCCTTTTCTGCTTTCATATGCCACAACTTTATCATTGACTCCCACTTCTATATATACAGCTTTGGTCTCTTTTGCCTTACACGATGTTCCGGTCATATTAGGTGACTGCCTACATCCGTTGGGATGACAGAATCATAGAACGTGCAGCACCTCTCAATTTCTTGCCATTTCTGCGATTGTGTTTCAGTAGTTGACCGCTTCGTCCTGATGTATATACTTTTGCACAAATTTAAAATGGATCAACTTGCAGATGGTGTTATGCCTTTAATCCTATCGATGGTATATGTTTTGTGGTTTTCAGAACTATATCAGCTTCATTACTTATTAAAAATAATCCTTAATTCCAAAGATGAAAGTTTTCTAAGTTTATTTGTTATATGTAAATCGCTTTGAATGTTGAATTAATAAGGTAAAAATGAAGGCGTTGTTTTATGTGCGAAATTTTAATAAACTTAATATTATTTTAAGCTATTATGCAATGAATAACTTGAGAATTGGAAAAATGTTTGAAAGTAGGCTTCACTTTTATTTATTTATATTTTTTAATAAAAATTAACCAAAGTATCAACAGTATTTAGGTGTTTTGTATGCATCATGTACTTTTAAACAATATATTATTTTCTTTGGTAATGAGTTTATAAAACACTGTGTAATATGTCTTTGGTGATGGATTTTTACCGTAATCTCAAACGTGATTGTATTTTATTTTTTTTTTGTTTAAGTAAGGACTGAAATTCTGTTTTCAACTAGTTTTTAAATTGAGCAAGAAAAGCTTGATCTTTCTATTTAAAAATTCTGAAGAAATGTTGTTAATATTAACCTAGTTGTACCGTAAAACAGTTGTGGAGTTATAGTTATAAATTAATTAAACACAAAGCTGTCACATTTATGCAGAATTTTGATAGCTATTATTAAACAATAAACTGATAACAATAACTTGTTCACCCACAAATTATGATTTTGTTAAAATCTATATGTACCACTTAACTATTTAGATTCTTGTACAATCAGGAATATTTGCTGAAGAAGTTATAGTCATAGCTTAGCTGTTAATAGTGAGAGGAATAAAATGTTTAGTTAAATTTAAAGATTCTATTTAATCAATATAGGTCATATACTCGAAATTTCAACTTTACATGTAGAAAAGAACTCTGAGAGCAGAGAAAATCTTTTGCACATGTGCTAGAGATATAAACATTCCACATAATGCTTATTAAGTGCGAGGATAGGGGGATATTTTGAAAAAAGTTTCTTGCTTCAGCCTCATCCCTATTTGAAGAAAGAATAAAAAAGAAAAAAAAACCCCATTTTTTTTGGATTACCAATTATCGATCCAGGACTGAGGTTCATTTACCTTCCTGAATTAATGGGTACACCATATATTAGATATCATATATATATACTATATATATATATATATATATAATATATATATATTATATATATAATATATAATAATATATATATATAGTATATATATAAATATATATATATAATATATATAACTATATATAATATATATAATTATATTATTAATCATCAAGGCGACCACCACCACCATCTTCTTTCCCCAGCAAGTGTGTAAGGCTCAGTCAAGCACCTGAAAACAGAAAAGTAGTAGGAAGAACATGACTCAAGTTGAAAAGAAAGCCCCCCCCTTATTACACGTCCTTTATGCCTTAATATACTCGTTGCAGTAAGAGAAAAATCACCCTGGTCTCACCAAGACTCGGCAGACCCTCAATGTGTATCTTGTCAATGTGCGTTCATTTACCTTGGCCAGGATGAACAACCATACCTCCTCATTAAAAACAAAAAAAAAAAACCCCCCCCCCCACGGCCCCCCCCCCCCCCGCCCAACCCTTTTTCTTTTTTCTTATTTGCATTTTTTATTTTTCCCTTTTTCTTTTATTTTTGTTTTCCCAAAAAAAACCTTCCTTTGGGGGGGCCAGACTGACATTTCCTCCCTGCTTAGGCATTTCTTTTACTGACTAATCAACATTTTCTTGCGGATTCTACCAAGCACAGTTTGACTCCCATTGCCAACTCACCCGTATTTACATCTGCTTACCAACCACTATCATGATCCTTCATATTACCAAACAATCTCTATGTACTCTCGTATTGTTCTCCATTTATGCTTCTCACACCACGTAACTCCAAATGCGGTTCTCTTCATTTTTCATTCTTCTCACACCTAGCATGCCCATTAGATTGTCCATCTGAACATTGTGCATTGTATTTATTCTGTACCTCATATTCCTGAACATAGTTTCAACTATGTTACATTAAACAGCGGTGAATAACATACCCCTCATGCAAAAACAAACTCAAGATTAGTTCCTTTACATCCACCAATATTTAATTGCACCAGCCACCTTACCTACCATTCACAACTTTTGTACAACTGTTATTTATCCATTTTATTCATCCAATTATTCATAAATATTTAACTTCAGACACTTTTTCCAGCTGGCTTACCATCTAACATAATTCACACCGAGCGGACTCCCCCTCACTCACTACCATAACCTTACCTTATCTACTTTTACTTTCAAAAACCCTCATTTTACACACCTTGCCAAACCTCTTACCAATTCTCTCAATCTTTCTTCAGATCACCAACACTAAACCAAAATTATATATATATATATATATATATAATTATATATAATATATTATATATATATATATTATATATATAATATAACTATATATTATATATAATTATATATTATATATATATAAATACATGATATATATTATAAATATATTATTATATCATATAAAAATACTTTGAGGTGTCAACCCGCATACGTTGAACAATTCTGATGGAACATTTTCAATGATGTTATGAAGTCCTCTTGCATTAAAGAGGAAGATTTCAGTTGTTCCTACCATGAACTGACTTAGTCTTGAAAAATACGCATAGGTAGTTTTGCGTGGGAAGTTGCTTCTCTGAAATGGCTAATGAGTTAGTTAATTCCTTATATTTAAAAATTGATACTTAATTTAAAAATGTTAAAAATTTCTATACCTGGTCATATTTAAATATTAACTACTAATACTATATAATATATATATATATATATTATATATATATATACTATAGTTATATATTATATTATATATATATATATTATACTATAACTAATATATATATATATATTATAGATATATATATATTATATATTATATATATATATATAATTATATATATAATAATATATATATATATATATACTATAGTATATATAATATATATATATATTATCATCATATATATTATAATAATAGTATACTATATATACAATATATATATATTATATATATAATTATATTATATATATATCACCTGCCCCTTTTCATCCCCATAACTGGGGTTAGTTGTCTCAAGCATTACACGGAATCGAGCATGCAGAGATGAGCAGTCTAAGTATAAATAAAGTAGTAGCGATACCCAAACCAATCTACCACTTGTAGATAGGAAACCTGTGGTGGAGAGATAAGTGAAAAAATGATAATTATATTTTCTAACTGCGCTTGAATATAAAGAAGATTAAAGTATTACAGATCTGACAAGCCATAATCAATAATTAATAATAATAATAAATAATAATAATGAATAATAAATATAAAATAATATAATAATGAATAATAATATAATAAGTAATTATTATTATTAAGCTATACGAACATATTGATATAACTAATATTGCTCCATACGATTTTAGTATACCAACAAAGGATACAGGATATAATAGTATAATATATATATTATAACTATATATATATTAAGTATATATATATATATATACCTATATATTATATATATTATATATATATTATACTATATATAATATATCTATATATATTATATAGTACTATATATACTTATATATATATATATATATTATATTATAGTATATTAATAATACATTATTAATAATATTATAATATAGTATTATATATATATAGAATATATATATATAACTTATAATATAGTATATAGTATATATAGTATATATTATATATATATATATATAAAAGTTCCGATTTTGCAAATGTCATGATTACCTATTCATGGTGCATGAGCGCGGATTTTTGAATGCTATCTATTGCTCTTCAAGTTCCTTAGCTGTTGCTCGCAACTTCTCAGAGATGTTGATTCTACGTCATTCTTTAGTAAAATGCTTAGAGTCCACTTGGAACCGTCACTAGTTTAGAAATCACAAATTTATTAAAAGTTAATGAGAATACAATTCATTGCTTTAGCCTATTCTATTATAGTATTTTCGTGCATGATTTATTCATGAAAGCAAGAGTGCAAAACTTTTTTTTTTTTTTTGTTCAATTAATTTTTTCGTCAAAAAGTCTGAAATTTAGGAGAAGCTTTTTTCTATGAAGAATTTTAAATTCTTATTGATGATTTAATTGGATCTGTGGAAGTATTCTTTTTTGGGTGTTTGTCTGTTTCAACAATTCGACCAGATAAAGTATAAAAACGGTTCTTCTTGGGAGGATGCGTTTTTTTTCTTTTTTTTTTTCTTATAGAAAAACGTTGTATCATCTGCTCTTATCAATATGATACGTACCAAGTGTAATTACTTTTCAGTTACAGCTACAGAGATTGACATTAATTGTTTATCAGTTGATAAAATACTTTAAAAATTGTTAGCCTTTAGTTAACTTGTGTATTTTAATTATAACATTAAGAAAAAAAAATAAAGGAAAAGAATTTCAGTTAAGTTTATACAGATACAAGAGTTTTCTATAACCGAATTCAAAAATGTATTGTGCGAGTCTTCTAATTTAACATGACTTTCTGGAACAATGACTAAAATTATAGCTAAAAATATTGTTTATAAGCATTAGTGAACTTGTTGTTCTTATAAACCAAATATTTTTATTCATCCTTGTAGGAGCACATCAATAGCGGAATTTCAAAACTCTTAAATCTCCAGACGTATGTAATATTTTGTAAATTAGAAGATATGTTAAAGAGCTTAAGACAAAGGAATGTATTAAACTACAGTTACCGTCGTGTATCGACATCTAAATTCATTATCGTTTACTTCACATTTCCTTGTTCTTTTAGATAATTGTGACTTTATTGTGACAAATTTGAAGTTCTCTTTCCTCTACAAATAATTGTTAAGTAACTGTAACTTAAGATTAGTTAAAGTTAAGTAGTTGAACCAGCTTATACAGTTTTGACATTTGCCTTTATTACTGTTTTTACAGATATGAATCGAATTAGATTAGTACTCTGCTCCATTTTTAATGATCAATCTTCTATTTTAAATTTAATTTCCATTTTGTTTTCTATACAAATGCTAGGCATCTTCACATGTCTTTTGTTGACACTTTCTACACTTGTTCCTTGCAAAGTGCTAAGATTAATATATTAAAATATAAATTTCAACTTGTTGTACCGATAGAGTAGAACTTCTATTTAGCCTATATTTTGATTTGTGATTTGCAATTTAACTTTTCATAGATTATACAAACTTATTTTGCTTTTTAAATATTAATTATGCCTCTCCTCTAAAGAGAATAAATATCTAATTCTTAGAGCAAGAAGATTACGGAAGGCACTTGGTGGTGCATGGAGGCAAGGTGGAATTATAGCTGCAGCGGGACTTTATTCGCTAAGTTTTTCGAAACTCGCAAGAAGATCATGAAAATGCCTAAACTTTATAGCAACAAAGTAAATCAAATACCCTTGTCTAGTTATATTTGTACTCTTATTATAATGTAATAAATGATCTATTGATTAAACTAATAATATTGTAGAAATTAAGGAAAGCACTTTATCATATATTTTGTAATTTTTTATTAGCGTTTGTTGTTACATTTGAAATATTATGTATGAAAGGTTGAACTTATATTTTGTACATATTCTTTGAAAAAAATTATTCAATAGAAGTTGAACGATTTCTGTATTGTTGATGCATTCAAGAAAGCTCGTAAAAAAGAAAATTAGAATTTACAATTTATTTTGAAAACTTTGTGTACATTTAGATATTTCAAAACATATATATATATATACTAATATTAATATATATAATATATAATATATATACTATATATATATATATACTATATATATATATTATATACCTATTTATATATATATATAATTATATATATATATAGGCTATATATTCTATATATACATATACGTATTATATATATATATATATATATATATACTATATAATATAGTATTATATATATATTATATAGAACGCGCCGCAGAGTGAGTCGCGACTTCGCATACCGAGAAGGACGCTCGTTCAATCCTCAGTAGCAGTTGATTTTATTACCTGGGCAAGAATTAAAAAAACTTCGACTGCGACATGTTCCGGCGCCTGTTTGGATAGCCTTGCTTTTATTTCTTACTACTATAGGTATTAAAAGGCTTTTTTTTTTTTATACATAACATATTAATAACTCGGATGTCTAGAAGCTTCCTAATTATTTTTTTTTTTTAAAAAAAAAAAAAAGCCCTAGATTAATCTTTTTTATTTTATTTTATCATTTAATATTTGTTATTCATCCTATTGCCCGCCTAGACGATGCCTATCAGAGATATATATATATATATATAATCATACTATATAATATATAATATATAAAAAAATAAATCGAATATTATCTATATAGTTACAAACATCTAATAATAATTTATAACATATATAATGATATAATATACATATAATATATATATTATATTATATTATATATATATTAATATATACTAAATATATATAGTATACACTATCATATTACTACTATATATATTTAAAAGGAATCAGTGATATGAACAACCCACATTTCAAATATGTTCGAAGATGCTCATACTCAATTCAATATTGCTTCATGTCAATTAAGGAATTAACTTCTGAAAATTTTTTTTGTAACCGCTTATCCAGTTAGATTTCTTTGAATTGTTACTTAGTTTATTATGCAATAGTATATTAATATATTAATTACTTAAATCCTGCTTAACAAAGATATATTTGTAATAGTGATACTGGGACTATATGCCATAAGTGTTTTTTTTTGGCTGCTGTAATTAAATTGTGTCATATGTACTACTCAGGTTTGATGTGTTATTTGCAGCTGACCATTATCCAATAGTCTGAATTAAACTTGACCGAGCCCCAATTTTAAAAACCAAGTTCCAGCTGGGTTGTGACGAGGGAGTGGCTCTATTTATCAGGGGTTTCCGAATATTGATGATGTTCTTGCTACCACATCGGTATTCATCACAGCAGCCGGAAGCTTGCATTCGCGCGATCTTCTCAGTTAGGCTTTCGCAACCCTTGGGGTCCCAGAGCGTGCAACAAGTTAACCGGAGGAGAAGGAAAATCTACAGGCAATACCAAAGACCCACACCACCCCCAAACAAAATGATATATTTTTAGCAACCCCCTACGAACGTCTCGTCAATTAATCGCCAACACCTTAACAATACTTTCAAAACTTATACTTCGACTGTCACAACTCATCTTCAGTGTGGAAAGTTGTACAGAAAACATCTCACCGCTCTCAACGTCTCCCCACATTTCCCCGTTGAGCCTAATATAACAGAAACGATCTCTTCAACTGCAGCTGTTGCAGATGCATTAGTTTATAGTTTTGCTAGCTACTTGAAGAAAATTCAGTTCTTTCAAAAATGAGAAATCTATACATGCAGATATTCAAACAACCTGGCGCAACAGCAAGACGGTGTCTTGGCTCAGACTTGATTTCTACATTAATGCTCCGTTCATATTACCCCTCTGATCAGGTTCTTGCTAGGATCTGAATACAGAATTTGAATTGATCCTCTCTTATTTCCATATATTTTTAACTACAGCTTTTGTAATCCCTATCTCCAAACCTGGGGAAAGATCCGAAGTTGGCGGAAAACCAAAGACCATTTTGCTGACCTGTCATACTTGCAAATAATGGAGAAATGGTTTAGGCCGCCTTGTCCCTGTTCTGGAGAGTCACCCATCGCTTTTTCAAAACTTCAGGTTGGTTCCGCAAAAATCTTTTGACCCCAGATCCCTTGTTAAAAACTGGATCATGACATCCAGAAAGCCTTCTCAACTGGCGGGATGTTCTTAGTGTCTTTTTTGAAAATTTAAAAAGCTCTAAACCACTGTTGAGAGAAACTGGGTTTCTTCTTTAATCACGTCGCTCGGGTTTCTTGAGGACGCTCCCTCTCTATTAAATGCCTATCTGTCAGAAAGATCAATCTACTTAAGTTCCGAGTTGCTCTCTGTTTATCACGCACTTTACTCTAGATGAGCATTCCGCAGGACCGTGTTCTCGTGTATTTTTATTTTCTCGGATTCAGATGAAATCTTTACTTTTATCCCAGCGACGGTCAATTTTTCTCTCTCTATATAAATGCCTGGTGCTATATATTGCTGGTGTCAGACTGCCTTTTTTGAAAGGCAAACTTCAACTAGCTATTGAGAACAACATTTCACAATAGGGTAATTCCCATGGCTTCTCTCACCCACCACAAAACCTCAGCAGTACATTTTAAGAAAAAAGGTAGTCAAAAAACCTGCCACTTTCCTCGCGAATATCCTAACTATATGCTTTTCACAAACTTCCTATGTAACCACAAGTCAATATTATCTAGACTTATTCTAGACGACCACCTAGCATACGCACCTCACTTTAAACTCCTGAAAATGCTTGCCATCGCGTGCTCGACCTACTACGTCATCTCGCCTCAAAATCTTGGGGTGCTGATCGCAGGTCCCTTTTACGGTCTCCACACCGCCCCAATCTGATCGAAGCTGAACTATAGGCTGATGTTAGATATATTGTCCAGGCCTCCCACAGACTCAACTGCACTGTTAAGCTCCATCCAAAACAGGCGCATCCGTATCTCACTGACCTTCCCGATTCGTCCCTCGGGTAAGCCTTGAAGTTGAATCTGATGTGATGCCATTCTCTCTTCGAAGGGAATTCATTATGTGCACAAGTTATCTTCGCTTTCAAACCCCAATACCATCTGCTCTAACACCGAATACTCCTTACCCATTTGCCACAAATTTATAACATCCTTAGCTCCCTCCAACATCCCTTTGCAAATGTGCTGCCGTTATCTTATGATTAAAGATATGTACCCTTATTATCACTGCGCTCTTCCTTGCTTCCACCCATTATGCCTTAGTCCTGAATTCTCTCTCCAAATCTAGCAACCCCGGCGCCTTTGATCAAAGAATCATTCATGTCTCTTCGCAACGTCATGTGATTTGCTCCATCGTTGCTGACGGGACTATAAACAGGGAAGTGATTGGTGCGTATGCGTCTTCCCTGCGACCAACCATCTCTCTTATTATCTTTCCCTCATGCTTCAATTTTTACGGCAGAATTAATGGCTATAATTATTGTGCCCTTTCACGGAATGTCTGATTATACCTTTAATCAAGGCCATGCTGTATGTCATAAATTTTTCAGCGTCTTTCAGTGTGCTTAAATCATTTATTCCAAAGACACCAATGTATCACGTTGCAACAATTTTCTTTGGCTGCTTCCACTGTCGTTAGTAACAGATCATTCTATGTGGACCTCCTCTCACATAGGAGTTGGTAGACTGGACAACGCAAATAGCTATCGGAGTGTTTCTAGGTACCTCCCAGATGACCATTCAAACAAGGTCGCTCCCTTCAGCTTGTATTATTATCCTGTCTCCGACAAGCCCTTCCGGTCTTGGGCCAATAGTGCTGACGGAGCCCGATCAGCGAAGGGGCGAGTAACCTTAGAAAATATTAAAGTCCTTTTTAATGTGCTCTTTCTCTCACGACGAAAGCGCTTGCACGAGTGATACTTGGTGCTCCTCCTATTGCACACCAGTATTCACGTTCAGCCACTTTAGATCACCACGGACCCTCCCATCCGCATAGAGTTTAGCGCTGCGCCCATAACCTGTGCAATCGTTCCTTCACCATATTCATTGATTTTCTCAACTGGACCCCATCGCTCGTCGTCGTTTTACTTGTGTGCAGAAGCGTGTGAAATGAGGACATACACGAGAGTACACTGAGCAGTGTTAGATGATATGTCGAAAGGATGATAATGTAGTCGGTTGGTCACGGAGCTATTATTGTGAGTGCTCTGATCAAATTGGCTGAAGACCAAAGAAAAATGGATTGAAGTCAGTAAAGAATGTCTGAAGAGAGTTAATGACGTTTAACAAATCGCGAGAAGTAAAGGGATACACAGCGAGTGAATGGCGGGGTTATTGTGAGGGAGTATGGTTGTTGGCTTTGCCCAGGGATGAACCCCACATTGGAGGATACCACAGTGAGGGTCTTGTGAATTCTCGTGAAACCTTACTGTGGATTTTCTGATTGCGACGAGTTCTCATCGGGTTTAAAGGTGACACAACGGTAAAAGGGGGGAGGAGCTTTCTTTTCGACTTGCTTCATTTTCTTCCTACTAATTTTCTGTTCCGTTGTATGCTACGCACCTCACCCTAATGTATGCAGAGGGAATAATTAAAAAATAATAATATAATCAATAATAATATAATATTAATAATAATATAATAATAATAATAAATAATATAAATATATATAATATATATAATATATATATTCCCATATAATAATATATATATAGTACACTATATATACGTATTTATATATATTATATAATATAGCTATAACTTATCATACTACCATCATATAACATAATAATATCACCACCAAACACAACAATACTAACCAAATAAATACTACTATACATTCACATACTAAAACACACCCTATACTAACTATATATTAATATAGTATATAGATCAATATATATATTGATATACTATATCTAACCATAGATATATATCATATTCTAGCAATGCCCCTGAGAGAGGAAAAATCAACGTACATCTAAATAGAAAGAAGTTTTCTGGGTTTTGCCTTTGTATTTCCAAACACATTCACGTAGATCCGTTACCCTATTTAGACATTGAGAATAAATGAGTGCAAACGTTAGCAATTGGCGAAAATCCAGTTACTCATTCGGACGAGTATTCTCGATCTTAGAAAATTTGAAGTAATAAGTATATTATTAAATGTTAGATTTTATATTCAAGAATTTAATAATAATGACATTTTTAATTGTGATAAAAATATAAATTGTTACTTTGTTTATAAAATGTTGATGTTGTTATTTGATATTGGTAAAGTGTGTGGTATTTGTCCTATACAAGAATGAAAAAATAATCTTGCTTAAAGTGTCTTTATATTTGTATTAATTGGTGCTAACGTTTCCATATCACTTAATATTTGCCTTAAAAATTAAATATATATTTTTAAAATTGGTAGGTTATTAGATTCCAGTTTATCACGTGGTAGTTTTTTACATTCCATTTTATCACGTGGTAGCTTATTACATTCCAGTTTATTAGGTGGTAGTTTGTTACATTCCAGTTAATCAAGCGGTTACTTATTAAATTTCAGTTTATCAATCTTACATAAAAAATTTATTATAGCATTGATCAAGGCGGGAAGTTTGAGGCAGGCCAAGCTGTGGGAGCTGGTTTATATTAATTTACGATGAAGTGCGAGGATTTCTATTTGGAGCAGGTAATCGCTAAACAATGCCAGCCATCACGCTCACCCAATATTAAATTAATTATTAAACAATCCCTCTCACCAAGTAGCAAGTGTCTTTAGCTATATGTTAGAAAATTTCTCAAAGATTATGTATTGTAATTTTGTTATGTTCTGATATATTCGAACAAACCGTTAATTTTTGTGTCTATACTAGATATTCATGTTATCAACATAAATAAAAAATCATGTAATAGTTAAGGGTGTCTCAATCATAACGGAAACTTAAGGCAATATTGGAGCTTGAA
Source organism: Trachelipus rathkii (assembly GCA_015478945.1). Taxonomy (NCBI): domain Eukaryota; kingdom Metazoa; phylum Arthropoda; class Malacostraca; order Isopoda; family Trachelipodidae; genus Trachelipus; species Trachelipus rathkii. Next base: position 32,560 of record JABUQX010076043.1, read on the forward strand.
CTAAATTTATTATAATCGTACTTTAAAAATCATTACAACTTTATTAAATGGCTGCTTACCATAAATTTCTAATATATACTGTCACTTATCATCGTTTGTTCACGTATATGTACTCTTTCCTTATGAGACAAATCTTCGCTCTTGGATAATTTAAATAATTTAGTCATTTTGCCGTTCTGATAAGGTTGGATTTATCAGGTGTTGAGCTAAACCCCAGTATCGGTCTTCGATATAGTGTGTAGTGATAGTTCCTTTAATATTAAATAAAAAAAAATATGTACCAGTTTAGATTATATCCATAGTGAGGATCCATCACAGTGTCTCGTGAAGCTCTATTGGGGTTTTCTGACTGCGTGACGAGCTTACCTCACTAATAGGTTGATAAAAGGGGCTGTAAAGCTGGACCATTTTGACTTGCGTCAAATTTCTTCTTCTACTATTTCTGTAACCGATATCTGACAAGATTGCGCACTTCCCCAGTCTTAGGGGAGAGAAGGTGAGGTTATCTGGGGATATATGTTTATAATTATTATATAATTAAAAATTTATTTTTATTTATTATTTATAAATATAATTATTAAAATTAAATGTAATTAATATATTATATAATATATATAATATATAGTTATTATGTATACTATAATATATAATATATTAAATATATCTATACATATAGATATATTATATATATATATATATATACTTACAAATACTAATAATTAATATATATATATATACTAGTATAATAGATATCTATATATAATATATAATATAATATAAATATCATAACAATAATATAGACTATTATATATATATATATATATATAAATTTATATATACAATATATATAATATATATACATATATATACTTAGTATATAATATATATATATATGATATATATATATACTATATAAATATATATATTACTATATATATATTACTATATATTATATATAGTATATATATAACACTATAGAATGACTATATATATATTATATATACTATAATATATTATATTACTATATATAAATAGAAAAGAGTATTATATATACTATATATATAGTCTATATCATAATATATAATCACATATCATCATCCATCATTATCTTCCTTTTCTTCCCAGACTGGGGTAAGGTGCATGACGTGCATCGAAAACAACGAATCATGACCACAAAAATGAAAAAGAAGTCCAGCCGTTCCGCACCACCTCGTCAACCTATTACTAGAGAACTGCGCGCAAGTCAGAAAAATCCACCCTAGAAGCTTCATGGAACCGCGACGGACCTCAGCTATGCATATCGTCAATTGGTAGGTTCATCCCTGGCCCAGGTTTTGCCACAACCGATGTAACCCCCTCAACCAAAACCCCCCATTTCACTCCTATTACTTGCACCTTTATTCTCGCCTTCAGACATTTACACCATTCTTCTTCAGACATTCCCTTTACTGTTCATCCACTTTTTCTTCCGTGTCTCCAGCCGGTCGAATTCCCACACACTTTAGCCACCATATAAAAAACCTTAACCAAGCCGACTGTCATCATCATTTCACATGACCAACAACCATCTCACGTACTTTCATTTTATTCTCTCAGTTACCCTTTCTTCACACCACATAACTCTCAATAGCGTTCATTCCTCATTTTATCCAATTCTTTTCACACCTTACACGTCCCTAAGATTGTCCATCTGACACATTGGAACTTTAGATCTATACTCTTATTCGCAGCCATAGTCTTCACTCACTATACAATTAACAAGGTAAACAAATTACGCCTTCATGTAATACCCTACGCGCATTCAAACTTAGTCCCGATTTAACATCCACCAACGATTTAATTGCATCAGCCACCTCCCTAAATGCCATCACAACTTTCCTACCTACACTCTGCAATCATCCGTCCCCTTTCATCCAACATATATCCTAAATATTTAAACTCAGACACTTGTTCAGGCTGCTCACCATCTAACCACTTCACACCCTACATTGCACTCTCACCAACATATCTATGTATGTACATTTACTATCAAACCCCTCACTTTTACACACCTGCCAAAATCTCTCTACCATCCTCTCAAACTCTCTCAGATATGCCACACAAAACCAAATCATTCGGCATATAATAGTTAGGCACCTCCACTCATCTCCATTTCAATCTTCTAACTCCATTTCCTGCCATCCCCTCCTCGAATTCTTTCATAAACCCCAATCATATACAAATTAATAACCAAGAGACAAACACATCCCTATTAATCCTAAACAATCACCATTGACACCATTAATTTACTTATACACGCTTCACTATCGTCACATAATACTTTTGATTCCATTCAGATAGCCTACACCAACCACCAATATATCATAACACCGTTAGCAATAAAGTCCCTATTTAACTTCTATCATACCTGTGTAATCCATAAAAACCTAAATTAATTTTCTTCTTCTTCCCTCATTTTCTCATATCATTGTTTCAATGTAAAGATCTGATCCACAACATCATTTACACTCCTAAACGCACCTGTTTCTTCACAATCAGTCCTAATCGTCACGTCGACCTACTCTTTATCGACCAAAACTACGCAGTATACTTACCTACAACACTCAATAAACTTTCCCCTTTAATTTCTACAGTTCCCTTTTCTTCCCTTACCTTATATCAAGAGGTACTTGTAACCGCTCTCCTCCAATAATCCCTTGAACTAATTAGCTCCATCGATTTATTACCAAACAACTTCACAAATCCAATCAATCACCATCTCTCCTCCGTTCTTGCTCATTTCACCGTTAATTGCAATACATACCTGCAAATTTACCATCTTCACTTTCTCACCCTACCCATACCTCCTCCTATATATAGTATAATATATATATATATATATAAGTATCTATATATTAATATAACTATATATTTATATATATATCTTATATTATATATTATACATAATATATAGTATAATATATTATAATAATATATTATGATATATACTGATACTAGTTATATTTTACTATATATATATAATAATAATATATATATACTATATATAATACGTTTATAATATTAATTACTAATATAATATATATATATATTCTTTCTTTCTTTCTTTCTTTATCTTCTCTTTTGCCCCAAGACTGGGGTTAGGTGCGTGATATTGCATCGGAAAAGAAAAGCAGAAGAAGAATATGACAAAACGAGAGACCCAGCCTACCGCCCCTCTCTACCATTAATTAGTGAGAACCTCGTCACAGACAGAAAATCCCACCCTAGAGCTCATGGGACCGCGACGGCCCCTCACAATGGTAATCGTCAATGTTAAGGTTCATCACTCGGGCAGGTGGGCACAACCATGCCCCCATACAAACAAACCCGCCATTCACTCCTACTATGACCTTTATTCACCTCTGCCAAACATCACATCTTTCGTCTCCTTCTCTGACAATTTTCGATTCACCGACTCAATCACTTTCCTCTCTCGGTCTCCCAGACCGGTCGATTCCCAACACACTTAACCAACTTATACATCCGCTTAACCAACGACTATTCATTCATCCTTTCCACCATGACCAAACCATCTCAAAACATACTTTCATTTAATTCTCTCATTTACCCCGTTTTTCACAGCACACAACTCCTAAAACGTTCATTCTCATTTTATCAATTTTTCTCACACATAGCATGCCCCTAAGATTTCTCCATCCCAAACTGTCACGCCCACCTTCAATCTTTTCATAACCCAATCCATATAACAAATTATATAAACCAAGGAGACATAACACAATCCAGCCGCCTCACTCCGCTATTTAATACTAAACCAGGTAACTTTGAAAACCATTATTCTTACACACGATTCACTTTCGTCATACATACTTTATATTCCATTTAGAACTTCACCAACTTCATATATCATTAACACC
>JABUQX010076044.1:0-5000 GCA_015478945.1 Trachelipus rathkii
AATAAGAATCAGGCCGCATCTGAACAAGCTAATATTGGAAGTATTTTCGCTGTCAGTGTGCCATTATGAAAACCGTAAATAGATATTAGAACTGTATCAGATGATTCCCTGTACTAAGTAATCCTACTATCTTTTCACATAAACCCAATTAAGTAGGCCGTGGTGGCTTAACACTGCTGAGGCAATATTACTCATGACATTGTCGGATATCTTCATAGATTTTATGTAGGTAAGAAGCCAAGTTAGAACCAGTTATCACATTATAATCTGTTTCTGAGATTAACTTCGTCGCTGTGGATTTTGGACGAAATAAAACTGGCGAGTGTCACGATATGAAGGCCAATTCAAGTAATAGATAAAGTCGATTTTTTCAAATAATACCTTTCTTAGTATATACAGTATATATCATATGGTTTGTTTTATTTTTTAACTATGAACCCCATCAGCTGGCATTATATAGGTTCCCACATTCAAAATTGCTATCTATTAATCACTTTAACCCAAAAAGAACGTTTAATTGCCTAAAAATTCTAAAGAACTCAATCTCCTGATAGGAAAAATATAACGCCCGCTATCTAGTCCCCGAAGACATTGGCAAAAAAGTGCGTCTGGATTGTGATGGATCTTTCTTTTATTTCTCTAACAAAAGTAATCCCCGCAGTTTTTCCTGTCTTGGAGAATGACCAAAAATCTTCTTCAGTTGACATAAATGTGTTATTTTCATTATGCACTTCTTTAATGTCTTTTTTTTATAATTCACATTTTTCTATTCTGGAATGGTTGCCGAATTATTAGTGCTAATGAGTAGTTGAATTATTTTGTGCATTTGGCTGTGTCTATGTTCTTATCCTGTTGGCTTCTCTGAATTTCCATTTATATGCTGGGACAAATAGATGAAATCCAACAATGGTTACCTTTCGTTCATTTTATTCAATATCACTAATCTAAGGGCAGGAAATATCCTCCTTCATTCCCATCTCAAAAAACTTGTTTGCGATTTCTATTAGGTTCAAAATACACAATGTCAGAGGTTCATCTTTAATATTTAATCTTTACTTTATTCTTTTCATAAGCATGAGGTAACACCAAGGAATAGTCGGTCTATCTGAAACAGGTAACGACAGCCTCTTTTGCCCAAAAACTCACTATTCCATTTCAGATTCTTTAAATCAAAAATCTCTTCCGTGTTAGATTTTACAGGCAATAATTATTTTTTTAAAATTTTTTAGTAAGCCTCTGTTTTTTCCAACATCATTCACAAACCGACCCATGAAACAGTTTTTCCTGTATCTGTATCCTTTTGTCTCTGCCAAGTGTGATTCTTCATATAACGTTAATCACACTTGAATCATTGTTTTTGTCTATCACTAGATATATACTCCTATAGCTGTCGCCTATGCTCCATTGCAGATTCTACAATTGCGCATTACATCTGCTTGTTATTATTTAACAAAGGTTTCTATTATTTCCCTATTATATAATTCTTTATTATTGAAAAATGTTCTGTTCATTTTTCTTTCTACTATTAATTTTTTAAGCTTTCTTTTATTTTCTTTTTTAATAATTCTGTTGGGTATTCTTGATATTTCGAAGTTTTTCATTATTTTCTCAATTTGAATAAAAGAAAAATAGGATTTAATTATTTTTGTCCACGACTATCTGGACTAACTCTATCTGCTTATTTTGCTTTAAAATTTTTCATTAATGTTGTCTTTCTTTTTACATTTCCAAAGCTGGATTACTAAATTTTTCATTCCAGACAATCTTCTGTTTTGTGGTTATTACGTTTGCAAATATTACATCTATTTAAATTCAATGTTCCTTCTCTCCAGTAGCATTCTTTGTAAGTTTTAATGGGTTATTGTATTTACATAATGGTACAAAATTTAATATCATTGAATTATCCAATCTTGTCCAATTCGTATTTCTTTTTAATTTTGCTTTCGTATTTTTGCGCAACTAATTTATCAAAAAGTCTACTGATTCCTATCATATTATGCAAGTTGGATTCTTAATAAATTGTTATGAAAGTATTTGTTTCAATTCCTTCAATCTTATTTATAATTAACTTTTTTTCCATGTCCTTCATATTTGTTACTGATCAATAGGTATGAATGTACTTTTTCACTTATTTTAATATCATCAAGTTTTTCACAATCTCTTTTTGTCTTATCATATCTTGATACATATTAAAGGATTCTCCTTTCCTTTGTTGCATATTTAGTAGTGTTTGCACTTTAAGATAACTTTCTTGTTCTTTATTTCTACAGTATCTTTCTTTTAATGTGTTTATAATTTTTTCTACTCCATCTTCTGTCCATAATTCTTTTTCTTTTAAAGACATAATTACTTCTAGTGGTTCACCTGCTAAACCTCCTATTATTTGTGCTATTTTTGTATTTTCCTTTTCCAGAGATACTTCTCTCCATACTTTTAACTTGAATAAATATTCCTCAAAGGATTCATTTCTTTTTCCACTAAATTTAGGTATTATCAAATTCATTTTTCTTTCTTCTGTTGTTTCTCTTTTTTCTTTACTTTCTACTAGATTCTTTATCATGTTAGTCAATTTATCCATTGTTATTGATAAAATCTCTTTTGTTTTTTCTTCTTCTTTTGACATTTTATTTTGTTTAGCACACAAGAGAATTTGTAGATAAAAGGATTAAAGTTAAATAATATATTACCTTTCAAATTTTTTCTTATTCCTTTTTTAAATAAATGTCATCATTTTTATTTGTGAATCTTTACTTGTTATCTCTTATATTCTTTATTTTTCTTTGTTTTCTATTTTATTCCTTTTTATTTATATTTTATTCTCTAAAACATTTATTTCTTTATTCTTTTTATAATTTAATGTTTTAACTTTTTAATACTATATATCTTTAAATATTCAATAACAATTACAAAATTATCTACAAATATTTTTATATACTATCTTTCTGAAAAAGATATGAAATAATTAATAAATATATATATATATATATATATATATATATATATATATATAATATATATATATATATATATATATATATATATATATATATATATATATATATATATATATATATATATATATATATATATATATATATATATATATATATATATATAATGGGAGACAGCGAGAATGGTAGGAAGGTGTTTGATTTCTGTGAGGAGTGATATGTGTGTGAGTAATACTTTCTTTAAACAAAAGAGTATTCATAAGTATACTAGAGCAGAGTAAAGTATAGATGGTAAATCGAAGTTAAAAGTTGATTGATTTTATGTGTTGTGTGAAGAAGGAGATTTGAAGTGTGTGTTGATGTTAATATGAGGGGGGTCAGGAATGGATTATTCGGATCATTTATATTGGTTTTATGTAAAATTAAGTTAGTGGGGGCTTGGACGGAGAGGAAGGTGATAAGGAAGGAAGTGGGTAGAATTAAGAGAGAGAAGTTAATTGAACAAGGTAAGGAGGATAAGTATTTAAGAGTGCTCGCAAGTAAATCAGTTGAATGTGAACAAGTTGAAACTGAACAAGTCTGGAGGCAAATGAAGGAAGCGAATGTTAGCAGTGCAAAAGAGGTATATGGATATGCTAAAGTATAAAGTAAGTGAGTGATGGAATGAGGAGATGATGCAAGCGGTTAAAAGTAAAAAAAAGCAAGCATGGGTTAATTAACTAAAAAAATAAATTTTTGCTAAAAGAAAAATGTTTGATTCACTATGGAGAAAAAAAAACAATGCTAAAAGGTGCATACGTAGGAGGAAAAAAGAGGTAAATGAACAGCTTGGAAGGAGTATGAATGGGGGACTTACAAGGCAATCGGATGGGGAGTGTGGAGGGAACACTTTGAAAATTTCAATAACATTGGCAGTAATGAAAAGATGATAGTGAATGTGTGTGGGGTTGATGGTGCAAGAAGGAATAAGTATATTGGGGATTAGGCTATTAGTAAGGAGGAGGTAATGGGTAGAGTGAGAAAGTTGAAGATGATAAATCTGCAAGTATAGATGAAACTACTGGTGAAATGATCAAGAACGGAGGCGAGATGGTGAATGATTGGATTTGTAAGTTGTGTAACAAAGCGTTTGTGGAGGGTACAGTCCGAGGGATTGGAGGAGAGCAGTAATAATTCCCTAATATAAAGGTAATGGGGATAAGGGAGCTGTAGGAATTATAGAGGAATTAGTTTATTGAATACTGTAGGGAAGATATATGCTGGTATTTTTCGAAGAGTGCATCGAGTGACTGAAGGGCTGATTGGTGAAGAACAAGGTGCGTTTAGAAGTGGTAGAGTATGTGAGGATCAAATCTTTACATTGAAACAAATGATTGAGAAAATGAGGGAGAAGAAAAATAAATTGTATTTAGGTTTTATGGATTTGCAACAGGCGTATGATAAAATTAATAGGGAAGCTCTATGGCAGATGTTAGTGATATATGGTGTTGGTGGTAGGCTTCTGGATGGAATCAAAAGTATTTTTGACGATAGTAAAGCGTGTGTAAAAATAATGAGTCGAAAGTGATTGGTTTAATATTAAAAGAGGAGTGAGGCAGGGATGTTTTGTGTCTCCTTGGTTATTTCAAGTTGTATTTGATGGGGTTATGAAAGAATTAGAGTAGGGGGTTGCAGGGGATGGTGTTAGAATGATGGAGAATGGAAGAGAGTAGAAGGTTCCCTACCTGTTACACGCTGATGATTTGGTTTTGTGTGGCGAATCTGAAGAGAGTTTGAGAGGATTAGTAAAGAGATTTGGCAGGGTGTGTAAAAAGAGGAGTTTGAAAGTAAAGGTAGATAAGAGTATGGTTATGGTTGTGAGCGAGGACAGTCCTCGGTGTGAAGTTATATTAGATGGTGAGCAGCAGGAACAGTGTCTGAGTGTAAATATTTAGGATATATTTTGGATGATAAAGGAACAAATGATGCAGAGTGTAGTAGGAAAGTTGTGAATGGCAGGAAGGTGGATGGTGTAATTAAATATCGTTAGCGGATGTAAAGGTACTAAGT
>JABUQX010076044.1:7500-11369 GCA_015478945.1 Trachelipus rathkii
TTTAAGCATATGCAAATCGAAAAATATCTTTAACAATTGATAAAAAAAAATATATACTATACTATTTTTTTTATCAATTGTAATTATATTTCCGATTTTCATTGCTAAAACATGGCTTGCTTATATTCCCTAAGTTCAATAATCTTTATAACTGTAAGATGTTTTCTCAAATCAATGGGAAAATTATCTCTCTGAATTTTTTGTCCTCCTCTTTTCTCGAACTTTTTCTTCTCTTTTCTGCTATTTCGTTTAATTTACTGCTACTTCCTAGGCAACGTCCAGAATCATATATATCATTAATATATAAAAAAATATAAAATTATAAAATATATTATATATATATATAATATATATTATATATATATATATATATATATATATATATATTATATATATATATATTATATATAATATATATATATATATAATATATATATATATATATACAGTGCGTATTTAGAGGGGGGGCCAGGGCGCAGGCCCCACCGTAATTTTTAGTGTTCTAAAAAATTACGGGGGGCCATGGCCCCGCTGGCTCCCCCCTCTAAATACGCCATTGCTTTGTTTTTGTGTGGGTTATTTTTTTTTTTTGTAAATAGATATGTGATAAATTTATATATATATAATATATATATATATATTATATATATATATATATATATATATATATATATTATTTATATATAATATATGATATATAATATATTATATATATATAATATATATATATATATGATCTGGACGTTGCCTAGGAAGTAGCAGTATAAATTAAAGAAATAAGGAAGAAAAGAGAAGAAAAAAAGTTCGAGAAAGAAGGAGACAAAAAAATTCAGAAGAGATATTTGCCTGAAATGTTTTGAGACAATTGAATGCACCTTTCATATTAGAACTCTAGGACACGTAATTGTGTAATAAATAAAATGAAAATTAGTACCTATTGGGCTTTTTATACTAACATCTGTTTAAAATAAGGCCAAATGTTGCCACTAATAAGGACCGATTTTATTGCTTAATAAAAACACAAAGCATTTATATTTTAAAGATTCGTTGCATTATAACACAGTATATGAAAATACAATACTTGTGACTTGTGAGTATACTTTTGATATGTAAATTTTGATTCCTCACAAGAGAGATACTTAAACCAACGCACTCTTCATGGTCATATCAATTTTCCTGTCGTTACTACACACCCATGGCAAAATCAAATTTGATGATGTTACTTGACAACTGGGCTTTATACTTTTGATATCACGTTAACAAAAAATTTCGTAATATTTTGTGTGTTCCCTACACCTTTCAGTATTCTGTTTGAAAGCAGTTGCTGATGCAAGTTTAATTTTATAACATATTGCTCCTCTTCGTTGTTGAAATGTTTTCTTGAATTTTGAGGTTTAAAAAATATTTTGAAATGAAATTTCCAGTTCTTCATTACTAGGATTTACAACACTGGAGCTGTCATAAACTGAATAATCTTTCTTATTAAATTGGAACCACTTAAACAATCAGCTCCTCCTCCTCCTTTTTTTTATGGAGCTAGTTGCATGGCTGTTTGTGGCCTTGGCACTATCAGCATGTTTCCAAATTCAGTGCTACTACTACTACTACTACTACTACTACTACTACTACTACTACTACTACTACTACTACTACTACTACAGGTCGATCACGACACCCTTTTCAGTCGATCCCGACCTGCATCGGACTTGATGTAACGTATTGTTGTCATCTCACTCAGCAGACTGCCTCAGTGTTGCTACTAAGAAAACTTATGTCAGTTACCACAGACGCAGCTCCTGCGATGACTGGTACATTCAATGGATTCATAGCTTTATATAAGAAAGATGAAGACTTTTCAAACTTTTTAGGCTCTTATTGCAACCTTCATCAGCAAGTTTTAGCCAGCAAAAGACTTCATACGAAAGATGCCATAGTTATTACTTTCAAAATCGTCAATTCCATCAGAGGTAAATCCCTGCAACAAAGCGCTTCTCTTAAAGAGTTTGAAATCAGATTTAATGACTTCTCCAAATTCGAAAGTTGATTCAGTTTGTCATTTATCCATTCAACGAGCTCACAGAGCAACAATTCATTTCAAGTAAATTTGCTGAGTTATATAAATTGGATAAAGTTACAGTGGAAGATGAATAATAATCTTACGATCTGACATATTTCTAAAAGCTAGGTCTTTAGAAAGTGATTTTTGGAACCTTGTTTGTAAGGAAAAATATCCTAATTTAAGAAAATATAGCCAATGTTTACATTCTTCTTTGGAGATTGTCAAATAGATATCTGTGTAAATCAACATTTATCATTATTTAAAATTAATGAAAATAAACAAAGGTCGGCCTTTTAACTGACGAACATACTGCCGACTGCCTTTCCGACTTCAAATCTTTGGTTTGGAGCATGCATACCCAAACGTCACACTAATTTAAATTCAAAAAGTATAATAGAGCAAATGTTATAACTATATAATATATCAATTATATATTATATATATATATATATATAATTATATATATATATATATATTATATATATAGTATATATATAAATATATATATATATATATATATATATAATATATATATATATATTATATATATATATATATAAATTTATATATACTAATATATATAATTATATATATATATATATATTGTATATATATCACTATATATATACTATATATATTATATATATATATATATAATATATAGTAATATATAGTATTTATATAATGTATATAATTAACTATATTTAAATATATAATACTATATATTATATTACTTTATTAAATGTATATATATAATATATACAGTGTATATAATATATTAATATATTTAATTAATATATATTAATATTTACTATAACTTTCATATTATATATATATATTAATAAGTAAACTTATATTATATAATATCAAAAAATTATATATATATTTATAGTATATTTATAATATCATAATGGTATATAATATGAATCATGACATTAATATTATAATATTATAATAGTAATTTATACTAATTTCAAAATTTATATTAAATTTAAGGTTTAATTTTTTTTTTCCAATTTGAATTTAAAATTTATTATAATTTAAAATTTAGCTTTTTATTTAAAATTTAAATTTTCGGTAATTTTCAGAAATTCAAGAAAGCTATTATTTTAATCAATAATTTAAAATTTAATTATTACGCAATATTTTTAAATTCAGATTTAAATTTAGAAATGTTTAAATTAAAATTAAGACCATTGTATATTTTTCTTTTAATTTAAAATTTACATTTTAATTTAAATGATAAAATATGATTTAAATTTTAATTAACCATTCCTTTTAAATTAAATTTTTTATTTAATTTTTTTTTTAAATTTATATTCCTAATTAATTAATTATTAATTATTTTATTACAGTATCCTTTGAAACACTTGGTAAATGCTTTGATCTGCTAATTTTCTTCAAATAATTTGTGCTATTAAAAAAAAAATTAAAATTACTTTTCAAAACTTTTTTTTTTCTTTTTTAAAAAAAAAAAAATTATATTTATAATTAATATAATATAAAACTAGAAAAAAAATCCGGATATTTTAAATTTTAAATTTTCTAAAATGATTCAAAACACTCTAATGAAATCCAAAAATAAACTCTTAACTCATAATTATAAATTTAAAATAACTTTAAACTAACAAAAAAAATATAAATTTCAAGTTTCTAAACTTTAATAATTTTTAAAACACTCTATTTAAATTCAAAAAATAAACTTTTAAACTCAATAATAATTTTAAAATATCTTAAAACTAATTTTAAAAAAAATAGAAATTTCAAGTTTCTAAACTTTAATAATTTATAAAACACGCTATTTAAATTC
>JABUQX010076045.1:0-2500 GCA_015478945.1 Trachelipus rathkii
TATAAAGCTGAAAAGATAAAGTTTTCAGGAAAATTCATGTTTATGACGTCACGTATTTTAAAAGGTTGTTGGTTACAAACCTGTGAATATGATATTCAGTTGAGAACCAACCGTCGTAACCATAGCTGTGTTTTGTAATACATTTAAAAAGGTATAGCTATGGGACTTATAACATATATTCAAAGGTGTTGGTTTATTTTAAAAACCTGGTATACATGTGTCAATTATAATTCAGATTTTTCGACTAGGCATCCTTACACTCCACGTGATCCATCAAAAATCCGCATTTGTATATTGCATCTGATGTATAGTCTATGGCTTACATAGTAAGAGCATCAGTGCTAAGAAAGCTAGGGCACGAAGCTTACATAACCCTTCGATATTACATTAAAGTTATTATATAATCATTGATACCATATATTGGATGGACATATAGAGAAATTATGGAAACAAGTCAATGTGCTTTAAACACATTTATTAGTCCATGTGGACGATTTAAATGAGATACTATTCCCCTGTCCATTCTAAAAGTTTCTTCCAAGTATACGTGCTTTTAAAACCGAACCAAGATCTTGATGACATTCAAGAAAGAAGGTTTAACTTATCATAATATAACAATCTATATAGAAATGAGATATGGGGGATATATGTTACATTGTCCATGTGGGGACCATCATAGAGGATGTTTGCGGTTGGAGGTGAAAGTTTTTATTTTAATACATTTAAAACGCAATTTTGTAATTTTACTAAATATACTAATTGTTTATATAAATTTTTTCATACATAAATTAAAAAGGACTTTCATTATACTCTCTCTCTATCTCTCTCTCTCTTCTGCTCTCTGCTCTCTCTCTTCTCTATAGTATATATAACTATATATTAGTATGTAACCTTATACTATATTATACTTATTATATCTACTATATCTATTATCTATATTATATATAATTATATATAGTATTATATTTAATATCCAACCTTGGAGTTTAATGAAGTTATTTTTCCACCAGAATGTGTGTTTCAGGATAGGACTTTGAAACAGTAAAACGCATAGTAGACAATAAAGCAGTAAAGACAAAGCGCATAGCCAGGGTGAGGGGAGGGGCCCTCTGGGGCTATTTGCGCTACTGCTTTTGAGTCTATAGCTTTTAATGGTCGAAAAAAACATGGTTTTTATTATACAAAATTTAACGTGAACAGGTTTTGTGTATAAATAAATTAATGAAAGTTTAAGTATAAATAAAATATACTGTTTCATAGTACACGAAAACGAATTATTGAAAGAAATATAAAGTAATGTTAACATTTTTAATTAAAAAACAGTGTATATTAACAGTTACAACTACGAAATATATTTTAGGATTCGCAGCAGTAATATTTGCATCCTGCGGGCGGCTCGCGTCGTTTACCGGGTCGGGGCGAGCACTGCGGGAGCTGGGGCATCCTCGCGTTCGGTCTTGCCAACCTGCGATCGTTTAAAGAGTTGAAACCGTGATTCAGCATATGCCATCTTCCTCACGCGTTTTTTCTTCTTTTTTTCAGTAGAAACCCCTGAAGGGTTCTCAAACTCATTTGAGAGTTTTGGGAAACCTCAAATGATATCTATGTTATTAAAAACATATATAACTTACACTAATATCAGAATGTTAAGTATTTTTACTATATCGGAACCGCACGGTTCCCACTGGTGCCGGGCGGTATACCTGTACTACACATCAAATTAGCATTTGAACCGAGTTGACGAGACCAATTCTTTATTTCCTGTCTTCTTCTTTTCCTATCATTTCATCTTACTTTCGTCTTCTTCTTAAGCCTTTTCTTCTTTTTTTCATGGGGGGACCCCCCTTTCAAGAGGGGTCATCAAGCTCATTTGGGGTTCTGATCCGAAAAATTGTAGTTCTACAGCCTATGAAAACAAGATGTATGACATTCTCATTTGTCTCTAGTATGTATGCTTGGCCAGAATTCCTATTCTGGCACCGAATCACCAGCTCCGGCTCCGGTCCCATATGGTTCGCCAATTAATTTAACATAAACATTCTTTTCATTTTATTGCTCTTCTATACACTCACCAAATTTCAGCTTTTAAAGTCCATTTTTAGATTTTAGGGGGCGAGGACCCCCATCTCCCCTTTGACGTAGCGACTTGAAACATTGGATACAATAATGTTGCAAACATATAAGATAGGCATGCCAATTTGAAAGAAGAATACGATGTCTTACACAACCTTCTTTTCGCTAAAATGTGTATTTGTGTCATTCTAACTATAATGACCCCGGGTTGGGGCTCGTGGGATCCTGGCGTTCGGAAGTACTATGGGCATCTCATTTTTGAGACAGTTTCTACCCCTGTTTGACACCTCGTCATGATTAGGTTTTGATGAAGGTTACGCTCATCTACGAATAACTGCATGTTGGTGCTTCTTAATAACCGGAACAGAGCTTGATTAACGCCGCGTCTCGGCAATTAGTCGGCAATTCGACTCGGCATACCTGCAAA
>JABUQX010076045.1:5000-12500 GCA_015478945.1 Trachelipus rathkii
ACCAAGATCACCAGTCGAGAGTTCCTTACCGGGATACCCTTTCTTCAGCACAGGCTGAATAAGTCCAAGCTTCCATCGGCAGGGAAATGTTAAGGTTGATAGGTAGAGACGAAACAGTTTGCCATGGTAGGAGTATGCAAGCTCAGAAACACAAGTTTTGAGGACCTCAGAACATCCTCCTTTCTTAATGTTAAGTCCAGAGAGAGCATAAATAATATCTTAGTGAGTTGGAGAGAGGTGGAGAGGATGAATAGTTCCTGAATCGTCTAGAGTGGAATTATAGGCAAAAGTTTTAGCAAACAGTTCAGCTTTAGCAGAAGTTAAGACAGCATCAGTATTGCCGTCAGAGGTACAAAAGGAGACAGAAGGGATCAAAGTTAGAATTGACATTTAAAAATTGAAAACTAGCAGAAATAGTGTAGGGTAGGGGATAAGGATGTACAAAACCTATCTATAATCAAAACTATAGATAGTCTCTTTTCGATTATCGATACACCTATAGCATTTTTATTTCAACGATTATTATTGATAGTTTTTTCCGATTATCGACGATTCAATAGTTTTACCGAAAATGCTTTTCTTTGATTTTATAAACATATTTTTCGATAAATAAACTGAATATAATTACGGTATATATATATTATATATATATATATTAATATATTATATTAATATATATAAATATTAATTAGTTTATTATATTATATTATTATATATATATATATATTATATAAAATAAAATAAATAAAACTGAATATATATATACAGTATATATATATATATATATATTAAATATTGCATATTAATCGCAATTATATAAGATGTAAATAAGGAAAGAACATTTTATGGGAAGGTAAAGAAATTACTGCCTTCTCCGGGATTGAACCACCGCCAAGTTGCGAATGAGAACAATATACCCGGTGCTTTACGACTGAGCTATCTATCCTTCAACCCTAAAAAGTTGGATTCAAGAACAGTTATAAAGCAACCGAGCTCCCTTCAAGGCGACATCACCAAGGTTCCGCTGTTTCCTAATCCGCTCGTTCTTTATATTGTAAAGTGGTTGTTTAATTTGCATATTAATCGCAATTATATAAGATGTAAATAAGGAAAGAACATTTAATGGGAAGGTAAAGAAATTACTGCCTTCAGTTATAAATCGACAATATAAAGAACGAGGGATAGGACAGGCTGGACACCTGGTGATGTCGCCTTGAAGGGAGCTCGGTTGCTTTATAACTGTTCTTGAATCCAACTTTTTTGGGTTGGAGGATAGCGCTCAGTCATAAAGCACGGGGTATATTGTCCTCCATCGAACTGGCGGTGGTTTCAATCCGGAGAAGCAGTAATTTCTTTACCTTCCCATTAAATGTTCTTTCCCTTATTTACATCTTATATAATTGCGATTAATATGCAATATTTAACATCTACAATATAAAGAACGAGGGATAGGACAGGCTGGACACCTGGTGATGTCGCCTTGAAGGGAGCTCGGATGCTTTATAACTGTTCTTGCAAAGGTGGGCATTAACGCGTTAAAGCGTTAATCCGTTAATTAACTCGTTAATTTTTTCGTTAACTTTTAACGCTTTCGTTAATTTCGAAAAAAACTAACGGACTATTAACGAGTTAAAATTTTTCCCTACATCCGTTAATCGTTACTTTAATTTACGAGTTTATAAAATATTTTCTTATCAGATTTTAAATTGTATTAGATTCAATTTTGATAAACTTTATTTCCCAAAATTTCCTAAACGCTCCTCTCAATGGCTCAAAATGTGTTTATTCTTACACGGTTATTATCCCGTATAGAAATGTTTGACGTTTTTCTTTTGTTGTATTCTCTTCTCATTTCTTATTGGTTCGCTGAAGAAAAAAGAGATAGTGAATGTTGCCCGTTCAATGAGTCATTAACTTCTTTCGTTAGTTACTTGAACTTGCTTCTTTTGCGACTAGTGAAAAATATAAGAACTAGGCCTCATAAGCGTTGTAACCAGGGTTGGGGATTTTTTTGATTTTTTTAGAAAAAAATCAATTTTTGATTTTTTTGATTTTATTGATTGTTTTGATTTTTTTGATTTTTTTGATTTTTTCAGATTCGTGACGTCACGCGAAATATATATTATATATATAATATATATTATATTATATGTATATATATATATATATATATCATATATATATTATATATATATATATATATATAATATTAAATATATATATTATATATATATATATTAAATATATATATATACTATATATATATAGTATATACTTATATACTATTATATATATATATATATATATATATATATATCTATATTATATTATATATATATATATATATATCAATCTATATATATATATATATATTATATATATATATTATATATATATATATATATATATATATATATATATATATATATATATATATATTATATATATATATTATATTATATATATAATATATTTAGATTATAAAAAATAATTTTTAAAATAATAACTTAATGTAATTAATGAATAGTAATTAATAATTAAAAGCCGCATGGGCCTACATAAACTGTCCCCAGCTCAACCAACAATATTTAATAATTAAGAATAATAATTAAAAATCCGCATTGGCCCCTCTAGAATGTCACAGTCAATCATTATAATTAATAAATAAAAATAATAATTCAGAAGCCCGCATGGGCCTATCTAGACTGTCTCAGTCAAACCCATAATAATTAATAATTAAGAATAATAATTAAGAAGCTGCAATGAACCCTCTAGAAATGTCCCAGTTACCCCATAATATAGATCAAAAGGGTAAGAAACAATACTGTTATTTAAGAAGCCGCATGGTAATATTTAGACTGTCCCAGTCAACCAATAAATTTAATAATTAAGTAGCCGCATTGACCCCTCTAGAATGATCCAAGTCAAACCCAATAAATATAATAATAAATAAGAATAATACTTAAGAATACGTATGGGCCTTATCTAGACTGTCCAGTCAACCAATAATAAATTAATTAATTAAAAATATAATTAAGAAAAACCGCCCCCGCCAAAAAAATTTGGAAAATAACACTCTAAGAATGTCCAGTCAACTCTTTAATAAAATAAGAATAATACTTAAAGAAGCAGCATAAGCCTATTTAGACTTTTTCCAGTCAACCCAAAAAAAAATTAATACAATTAAGGCAGCCCGCAATTGGCCCTCTAGAATGATCCCAGTCAACCCATAATGAAATAATAAATGGAAAAATAGAATACTTAAGAAAGTCAGCATGGGCCTATCTATGAACTGTCCCAATCGAACCCCATAATAATCTATATTAAAAATAAATATAATTTAGAAAGCCACATTTACATTAATCCCTATAAAAATGTCCGCAGTCAACTCAAAAATACGGTAAAAAACAATAATACTTAAGAAAAGACATGGTGCTTTTTAGACTTTCCCAAGTAACCAATAAGAATTAAATAATTGAGAACCGCATTGTCCCCACTAGAATGTCCCAGTCAACCCCATAAAAATTAGGAATTAAGAATAATTTTTAATAAATAATTAATGTATTAATATAGTATTTTATAATTAAGAAGCGCACATGGGCCCTACCCTAGACTGTCCAGTCAACCAACAAAAAATTTTTAGAATATAATTCAGAAGCTGCAGTGGGCCTCTAGAAGGTATCCGCAGTCAACGCTAACTTATAATTAAAGAATAAATTTATTCTTATTATTAATTATTATTGGTTGGACTGGGACAGTCAAGCTAGGACTCATCCGGCTTCTGAATACACTATATATTCCTTTTTATTAATTATATGGATTGACCGGTTACACTGAGGGGGCTAATCGCGACTTTTTAATTGTTATTTCTTAATTATTCAATTAATTGTTGGTTGACTGGGACAGTGTAGGTTTATTCCCATTGGCTTCTTAATTATAAATGCTTTTCATTAAATTCGCAATAATTATTATTAAAATTATTCCTAATTCTTTATTTTTATGGGTTGACCGGTACTGGGACATTCTAGAGGGGCCGATGCGGCTTCTCAATTATTAATTTTTTTTTTATTGGTCGACTGGGACAGTCTAAAAAGGTCCATGCGGCTTCTTAGTTATTATTCTTATTTATTAATGATAATGGATTGACTGGGACATTCTTAGTGGTCGCATGTGGCTTAGATTTATTAATTTTTTAATTATTAATTATTATTGGTTGACTGGGGGCAGTCTTGAATCAGGTCCCAATAACGGCTTCTTAAGATTATCTATCTTATTTTATTATTTATTATGTGTTTACTGGGATATTCTAGAGGGGCAATTGCTGCTGTCTTAATTATTAATTTATATTGGTTAGACATGGGCCGTCTAAAAAGGCGAAACCATGCGGCTTCTTTGTATTATTCTTATTTATTATGGGTTGACATGGACATTCTAGAGGAGGTCAATACAGCTTCCTAATTATTATTCTGATGAATAATTAAGAAGCAGCATTAACCTCCCTTAGAATGTCCCAGTCAACCATAATAAATAAGAATAATACAAGAAAGCCGCATGGTCCTTTTTAGACTGTCCTTGTCAACCAATAAAAATTAATAATTTAAGAAGCCACATTGGCCCCTCTAGAAGTCCAGTCAACCCATAATAATATGAATACGAATAATACTTCAGAAGCAGGCATCAGCCTATCTAGAAGACTGTCAGTCCCAGCCAAAAATAATTATACAATTGAATAATTAAAAATAATAAAGAAACCGCATTGACGTCTAGACATGTCCCAGTCAACTCATATAAATAAGAATAATATTTAAGAGGCCGCATGGTACCTTATTAGACTGTCCCCGTCAACCAATAAAAATTATATAATTAAGAAAGGCCGCATTGGGCCCTCTAGAAACAAATGTCCAGTCAACTCATGATAACTATCAACAATAATAAATAGAATAATCTCAGAAAGCGCATGGGCTATCTGGAGATGTCCCAGTAACCAATAAAATAATTAATAATAAAAATATCAATTTAAGAAGCCGCATTGCCCTCTAGAATAATACTTTAAGAAGCCGCATGTTCCTTTTTAGACTGTCCCAGTCAACCCAATAAATGAATAATTCAAAGAAGCCACATGTGGCCCTATAGAATGTCCAGTCAACAACCATAATAAATATAAAATAATAATAATACTTAAGAAGCAGGCATAAAGCCTATCTAGACTGTCCAGTACAACCAAAAATAATAATACATATATTAATAATTAAATCAATAATTAATAAATCCATATAAGCCTTAGAATTCAGTCACTTCATAATAAATAAGGAATAATATTTAAGAAGCCGCATGAACCTTTTTAGACTGTCCCAGTCAAACAATAAAAATTAATAATTTAAGCCGCATTGGCCCCTCTAGAATGTCCCGATCAACCCATAAAAATTAAATAATAAAGTAAGAATATGACTCAAGAAGCCGCATGGGCTATCTAGACTGTCCCAGTCAACCAAATAATCAAATTAATAATTAAAAATAATAATTTTAAAGAAAATTTCTGCATTGTGCCCTCTAGAATGTCCCAGTCACTCATAATAAATAAGAATAATACTTGAGAAGCCGTATGGTCCTTTTTAGACTGTCCCAGTCAACAATAAAAATTAATAATTAAGAAGAGGCATTGGCCCCTCTGAATGTCCCAGTCAACCCAAAATAATAATAAATAATATAATATTTAAGAAGCCCGCATGGGCCTATCTAGACAACTTCATACGCTATTCTTTCCGTCAAAAGTAAAATCTTCCTCCTCGTTGCGCCCTCTTCAGCATATCTATGCCTTTTTTAATAAGGGTGCTAAAATTGTAGAAAATATTCAAATACTGGCCGCTAACATATCTATTATAACGAATTATAAAAAAAATATATAATTAATTTAGTCTGAACTCTGGCATTAATTTTCAATTTTTAACCCTAGGCCTAGCTCTGGGTTCAAAATCTTACAATGGAAACAAAATAAAACAGCAGCACTAAAGAATGTTACAGACTTTCGGGTTCAATGCAAATAGTTTGTTGAAAATTGAAAAAAAAATATGATATTAAAAACTTTCATAATCATACTATACGATTTTATTTGAATTTTTTTATTTCTATTGAAGTAAAATTATTTTAAATAATACAAACAAAAATAAAAAAATAAAAAATATAAAAAAATCAAAAAAATCAAAAAAATCAATTAAATTCAATAAAATAAAAAAATCATGATTTATTTATAAACAAAAAAAATCAAGTAAAAAATCAATTGATTTTATTTGATTTTTTTTCGTGCAATCCCTGGTTGTACTTATAAAAAATATACATATTTGTTTAAAATTCTAAGTTGAAATATCCTATTAATTTTTACAATAATATACTACTCGGGTGTCCGTAAAAGATTGTGCCAGTTTCAATGCTTTATTATAACAGCGTTAATTTACCATATCAAACAGAATATCATGACATGCAAAGTGAAGGTCATTGGAACAAGAGTTTTTTCTACATAATGTTCAATATGGGTGCCCCCTTCTGTATAGGGGATACAATTCGCCGACTAATCCAGATTCCTCCCAACATTGGTTAACAAGATCCGGAGTAATAGGAAGGAACGCATGTTCAACTTCTGGCGTTTCAACTCTGGCGTAATAAAATTGGGCAGCCCGCATAGGAAAAAATCGCATGGCGTTAAGTCCGGGACGCGGGGGGCCAAATATATAGAGCTCTGTCGTCTGGACTAATATATGACTAACCCATACGATCTGGGAGTAAAGTCGTTCAACGCCTTCGCACAGACGACGGTATGGTGACTCCCAATGTTGGGGGAGGGTTTTGCTCCATCTTGCTGCCATATAAAGTTTACCGCTTCATCTCTAATAATTATGAAAGAGTTTGAATATGGATAGGCGACCCCTTGTTAAAGGTTGCTATTGGAAAAAAGAGAGTCGTAGACCTGGGTCGGGAATTATGGCGGCAGAAAAAGTTCAACCTTTGGGGAATCAACGTTCGTGTTCTACAAGGTTCAATAAGACGGATTTTCAGACCCCAGATACGAACACTATTTATGGCATTCACCTTACCCATCCCTGAGAATGAAGGTGGACTCATTGGTAATAACAACATATATCGAAACTCTAAGCATAAGAGGTTCATCTGTCCTCGACCTAAACAACTGAACACAGCCAAAGGGTAGAACATCCGTAAGAGCCTAGTCGACTCGGGCTTAAAAGCATGCTACCATGCAACCCGGTATAATGCACGCATGTGTAAACGTTTCTTTAACACCTTCCCCACAACGTCGTTTTTGGCACCTTCAGTTCGTGACTTGCATCTCCGAAAGGATTCTTAGGACTATGGGAAGAAAGAGGCCCTGATACGTCCACATCACTGTAAACAATCCTTATGAGAGGGGCCCGTACCTGTACTTTTGCCTTACAAAGAACCATCCATTAGTTGACAAATTGCCTATACCAATCGGCGAATGTTTTTGCG
>JABUQX010076045.1:17500-38118 GCA_015478945.1 Trachelipus rathkii
CTGCTGCTTCATATGGTTAAAGAGTCTTCAACACCTTTTGACTTCCTTTCGTCATCATCATTAACATTGGAGGAACAATTCAAACTATTAACTTCTGAGTGTTCACTACATTTCCATTGGTTTTCTTCTTCTCTTCATCTTCAAAAATTTTCTGACAATTTCAATATAGAAAGGCGATGACCCCGTTAGAAAAATTAATTAGTTGCACTAATGTAACTTAACGCATATCATCTCCATTGTCACATTGTGAACAGCGAGTTCAAAAAATGAAATGGAGTTATGGTAGATCTGGGATTTGGGTGATAGTTGTTGGCGAGAGTCTATGTTATTCAAGTGTTGTGTTTGACTGCTTGTTTACTGTTTACCAAGGGAATTCTAAGTGAAGGCGGCGTACCCGAACTTAACTTGATAACTTATCCCTAAAACCCCTGTGAACCTTATCAGAGATCAAATGGGTCTATGAAAATCAGATACTAAGTATACCTAGATAGATTAGTGAAACAAATAGACTTTAATCTTATGGTAGGTAAATGATGGGTCCAGGTCGGAGTATGTATTCCTTCTGGAGCTCTGCCGGAGAGACTCTGAATAAAAAAAAAAAAAAAAAAAAAAAAAAAAAAAAAAAAAAAAAAAAAAAAAAAAAAAAACATTAACATAATACAAATGATTGCATGAGTTATGGAACTATTAAAAAGCTATATTATTTATTATTACACCAAGATCGATTGATACGTCGGTGAATTCGGATATTTACAACTGTTATAGTTGAATGTTCTTAGAATTATTTTAATCTGATTCAGGATTTATTTAATTCAATGTTGTTTGAGAAGTACTATTATCCTCAAACAAGTAGAATTTTTGGGATGTAGATTAACTTAAATTTTAATTAGAAGATTTAAACAGCTAGATAATGATGGACATGCGGCTTAGCGTCGTGAAAGTTAAATGGCTTAATCTCTTAAAAATGTAACGGCAGGCAATCTTTTCACCAGAAAAAGAAAGTTTTCCTTCCGGGAAAAGGACTGGAATCACTCTTCGATTAGATTTATTTTAGCTAATGAGTATATAATTAAGATGTTAAATTCATGTTTTTTACAAAAGATATTATTTGACAACCCTTTTAAGTGTAATTTCGCAGTGAAAACTCCTCTAATTATTCATGTGTTTAGATTAATGTACGTACATATTATAATAATAATTCAATAAAATTATAAAAACTTAAAATAACACCACAAAGCCACTTAACCGGAAAATAGAAAATCAGTTTTTCACATACTATGACCTCATGAAGAAACTTCGAGAACCAACGACACATATAAAATATAATATATATAACTAATATAATAAAGTAAATTGCAAAATACATAACAAATATATACAAATATAAGCATAAAATGTAAACAGATATATATATAAAAATAATATAAAGTATAAAGCACGGCGTGACGCATCATCGAAAAAAAACCACCAAAACACCCAAAACAACCAAAACAACTAAAAAAAAAAAAAAAAAAAAAAGATAGCGCAAAACTACAAACAAAAAGAATACAATGGACGGACAAATCACATATAAAATGTGAAAAAAAAAAAAAAAACATAAAAAAATAAACAAAAGAGGGCCCACAAAATAATTAGACTCTATATAAGTGTGGTGTGACGTAAAAATAAAATGACTACCAAGAAGCTGTACAGGCCGCACCGAATTAGGGGACGTTTATTCAAACATCATGCAACACAAAAGTGACGATTTTAACTTGTGTGAATTGGCCAGTGGTCTTTCTGTCGGCCTTCCGGGTGTATCTCTAACGCAGTGGGAAACAAAAATTTCCACCCCCCTCCGAAGGGGAGGGGTCTACTCGCCCGCTTATAACCCTCCACGGTCTCCGCTGTGGGGATATTTGCGTAGGAGGGTAGCGCGAGTGGGTTCCTCCGCCCCTCCCTGCCTACGGGGATGGGAAAACTCCACCCCCCTAGTTCCCCTGAGTTTCATGGCTGGAGCCGCGCTCTTAAGTTGTTATGCTCGTACCTACAGTAAACCTCAAAAAGAAATTGTCAGTATAGCAATACAGTCTATTTCTTTATTTTTATCAACCGATTTTATCAATAGCTCATATATCTAAAATAAGAGCTCTCTTCATATATCTTAACTCATTTTCTAATTTTATTATTACACACTCTTATTGCATCATTTTTCAATTTCGTGAGGCCCTGACGTCTTATAATTTTTTTTGTGTCATTTATTTTTTTTTTTCTTACATTTAGCTTATGTTAGTTTGGAAAATTTTTATTTTGTTAGTCCCAGGATT
Source organism: Trachelipus rathkii (assembly GCA_015478945.1). Classification (NCBI taxonomy): domain Eukaryota; kingdom Metazoa; phylum Arthropoda; class Malacostraca; order Isopoda; family Trachelipodidae; genus Trachelipus; species Trachelipus rathkii. The sequence goes on from JABUQX010076045.1 coordinate 19,807, forward strand.
TATTCACAAAAAGACGGTTAGATATTCCATCAATCGAACGCTCTTAGCTGAAGAAGCGCTGATTTCTTTTTTGGAATTTCTACATTCATAGTCATTAATTGACATTTTTACTAAAATTTAGCTTAATTTCTCTCTCTATGTGTGTTATTAGCACTCGCTCATTTTTTCCCAAAATTTGAGTAAAGATGTTAACTATTGTGAACTCGAAGAAAACTTTCCGCGCAGGTCCAAATCGCGCATATCCGTAAGTTCAACGTGATTAGCATTTTAAGGAGTTTTTTTCACTGATATTCGTGATGAGAGGCCTATTCAAAACATGACGCACCTTGTGGCCTATTATTATTCCATTCAATTATTGAAAGTACGTATTTATTAAATTCCAGCGAGTTGGTGAAACGCCTCCGTATTTGAATAGCTCAGATACGATATGGGATATCATAGACGGGTTTGAATTGTCCATTGCATATATCATTTTGATGCCATATTGCTCAGTTCAGTATATCAATAGTTAAGTCAATCTTTTAAATATTCGTATATTTAAAAATCAAATTATCTTTCAATCATAAATCTCGACAACGCTTATTATTATTTACCGCTGACAATCTATGGGCTGATACAGGGACAATAACCGGTTGGCTGCGACCATCTATTTAAAAGGTCAATGATTGCGGATATTAATTATATGCTCTATCAGCGTATTAATATTATATAGCGTGAAGGTATAATATATATTATGTATATTACATCATATGCAATTCAACGTAAATTAATATATTATTATTCAGAAATATGTATATTATTAAATTATATATAATATAATAGATTAATATTAATATTAATTATATTTTAATATTATAATATAGATAATTACTATTTAACACTTAACGTAGATACATACTTATACTTATATTATAATTATAATTTAATATATATTAAATTATACTATAGTATATGATAATATATTATAGATTAATATCAGATAATATACCTGCGTCCTCTAGACCTGAAGGGTAAAAGACACGTGAGTGCCACCTGCACCCACACAAGTGAGACTTCAAATCCTGTTATATAACCTCATACTCAAGCTTACCTTCCATAAGAATTAATGAATTCCTTGACCTTTGCTGAAGATATACTGAACTTCGTATATGTATATTTATTTAAATTCATAATTTGATATTTGCTTTAGTTAAAATTAAATCTCACTATTTTTTCACTTTTCTGCTCTAACAATTTCATTTCTAATTTTAAGCTTTATGATAACCTGGGTGTCATGAAATTATTTCAAATAATTTAATTTTAGTAAAATATCATTTATATATTATAATACATCACCTATTTTTTAATATATATAATGAGTTTTTTCAATCCTAATTTTCATAATAAAAGAAATAAAATAATGAAATTTTTAGATTGAATCTCAGAACTTAATTTTGAACTTCTATATCGGCTGTGAAATCTAAAGTATACTAAGTAAAATATAGATAATAATAATATATATTAATATATCTAATAAATATTAATATATATAATTATAATATAATAGTATAGTATATATATATATAATATATAATTATTTTATTTATAATTAATATTATATAATTATTCATATATATATTATATATATAAATATATATACTAATATTATAATACCCTCTAATAATATATATAATATATAAAGATATCTCATATTATACATATTATTATATATATAATTAATATACTAAACTAGATATAATTATAGCTTAAAAAATTTAATATAATATTATATTAATAACTAAAATATATTAAAATAAATTTAAGTAATATATTAATGAATACTAATACTATATAATTATAATAAACATTAGGATAATTAATAAATCGGTTTGTATCCGTGAAATAAAAATAGAGAAAGAAAAGAAATAAAATAAAAATATAATAAAACTTAAGCTGTTTCCTAAAAAAGAAAAAAAAATTCAACCAACCTTGAATATAACACATATTTCGACACAGATTTTTTCATCCCTAAAACGAAACAATGAAAGCCAAAAAAAGTTTTGACTTTTCTAATGATCTTTCGATTTATACTTTTTATATTTATTATATTGAAGAACATTTGAATACTTAATAAATAAAACGATGAATTCAGCGACTCCGTATATGACTCCATTATAAATTTTTAAAAATAATATTTTTTCTTGTTTTATACATTAATTTTCATGTTTAAAAGACTGAAGAATAGAGATGTAAATCCAGGCTAAGTACCTCCACAATAAAGCCAATACGTCGCAATCATATTGGTCAAACGGTAGGCTTACTGACTAAGTGTACTATATATTAGTCTTTATGAAGGAATCGCTAGAGAATCAGTTTCTTTCAAGATACTTAGTGACTCACAAAACTAAATCTTAAATGAATCATTCATTGAGTAGTAAAATACTACTTCAGTTATAACTTTTTTCTTTAGTTTTCCATATACTAAAATATAGAAACTTAATAATAAGTTGTGTTGTTTCCTTTGACTGAGGTGAGTTGAGGATGATATACTTTTGGAGTTCAAATTAAAAAATATTAGAATGAGTTGCAAAACCAATTAGAAGAACAAAATATCACCACCTTTCTGTCTCTCGCTATTCGTATTGACTCGCTATGCTATATACTATTAATCTGCATTCAACTAACTTATAATATATAATATTATTATAATAGTATAATATATATATATAATATTATTATAATTATATAATATATATAATATATGTATTTAATATATATATCACTTATATTAATTAATATATATATAATTATTTGAATATTACTTTATCTTATATGATATATATTAACTATAAATTATTAAATGAAAAAATGATATATTAATATGAAATTAATTCATATATTATAATAATTATATAATTAACTCGTAAGATTTAATGTAATATTTAATATATTAATAATATAGTATATTATTATTCATATATAAATATGTCTATATTTTTTCTATCAATAACTTATTTTACAGTTTTCGATTTTATTATATAAACATAATCTATATATATTAGGTATATATTAATATAGGGATTAATATTTATATTATATATTATAGTCCCAAATATGGGTTGACTGAGTATTAGAGTGTGCACATTATCTAAGATTACATATATGACCTTGCGGGGTTAATCACACCCACGCTTCCATGTATTTTCCACTCGTTTCAATAGCTCTATTATACGCATAGTTATTAATATATATATATATTAAGCTTTAATGAATGCAACATGTATTTCAAATCTTAAGGAAATTGGTCTTCAAACTTCATTTCAACTGAGGTAAGAGTAGTAATTAGTACTTGAGAGGATCCTCCAACTAGCCTAGAACTGGCTGTAGAGCGGTCTTTTATATGGGACTCACATTATATATATATAGTATGAAGTGATCGAACCTTTACTGTGTATTGACCTCTATTGATATTCTGTCAATGTATCGTACTCGATGTCGGTTAACACATCGTCGAAATCTCGGATATTCATAATAACATCTTTGTAAAAGATAACGTGATAACTGTTGATCTGGAAGTGTAAACATAAACTATCACTTGTATGCTAACATCTACCGCTTCTCGATAAATTATGCAATATAACTATCTAATAATTTGTTTTTACTACCTGAACTATATCTACGGCTAGCTTATCTTCTGAACACTAGTATATAGAGAAATACGTTTTACTCGAGTGTGGTTGCCATTCCGTACTCAATATATGCTTTGGTTTCAGGATCTTACTCTCAAAAACCTATACTCATCGCCTAAACTTTATCAAAAATGTGCTCTCAGTTAATCGTACGCTCTCAATAAAAATTGCTGGTGATACTATAATATTCTATTAAGACGCCGTTCTTATGCTGTTTATCACGAGACAGTCTTTTGAGTCCTATCGCACAAAGTGCACCATATATATTAGTGATATGTGGCAAATCAGTTCGATAAAATTCTAATTTAACGTGCATTTGATTACTAAACCCAGTATTATTCTTCACTGATCCCATATAGCACGCTTGACATCTTAGTTATACGGCTCTCGGCTATCAGCCGTCTCGTCGATCGATCATAATCCGATCTATTACATATACTAATCTACACTAACTGTCAATTCGTGGTGTATATGAATGCTCACATCGATGAAGTAGTCTGACCTACAACTAGAGTCGTCTATCCCATCTGTCTGGAATAGCTACTTATTAGCCATCAACAGAAAATAATCCCATAATTGCGATGCTGAGATATATAATACTAATCTCTCATAAAACCGTATAAAGAATAGCAAATGGCTGCTCTAAGGGATAACAGTATAGTGGTAATGTAATCATGTTACTTATACACTAAGGTAATATATTTGAGAAACGGACATTCTGCTCAAAAATTCGTGAACATTATGCTATCGAAAAGACGGTTAATCAACTAAGGAAGGGACAAATATTGTGCCACATTATACGATCAAAAAATCTGATCAGATGTAGTAGTGGTGATGCGGCTCCGTATCGCTGTACAATCGAAGATATAGCCACAAATATCCATACCATTAAAAAAGTAGTAGGTACATAAGACTTGACATTATATGGTATTAGCACTGGTAATGATATTATAACTATAACAGCTATACCGCACGTCATACGGGTCCGGTAACTTAAACCTTAACTTTACTGTCAGGCCATCAACCAGTCGAATTCAATTGATGAAAAACTCCAGACAGATCATATATAATATATTATAATTAATATAAGTATATTCATATTATAATAATTAATTATATAACTTAAATATATAAATAATATATCTATATATTACTTAGATATATATAGTATATATAAAATATAATATACTAATTAAAATAATAATAACTTAATATTAATATATTAATATAATACTATAAATATAATTAAAATAAATTAATATAATTATAAATTATATAAATATATATGATATATTAATTAATAATACTCTAGACGACCATGATTAAGATTTCTACCATCCCTATTTACTATAAACATATGCCTGCCATTATGTTCACTTCAATAAGGATAGAATACATCATTTATAAACACTAACAGATATCCATTGACCAAATAAAAGTGATGAATAACACATAAATTGCTAATACAATGACTCTAGATCGGATATCAAAGTAAACCATAATTAAACCAAAAATAATAGAAAGTTGGAGACATGAAGGAATTCGATAATGTTAAACTTATGCACCTAAATCCGTTATAAACTTCGTAAGTGTAAATATACCACGAATGCGAAGAATTAATTATTTAAGAAACTAAATCAAAGAAGAACTACAAATCATTTAACTTCGTTACTTTTTTAGAAGAGTAGTCTACTATACGAAACCAAGACCGACATAGTCGTGAATGCGCCATAACAGACACATTAACATAAATCCTAGTTTTTGCGGTATTATCGCTATCATCGACCGACTGAAGATTGCTCTTTATTAATAAAAGAAATTTACTCTGTCGAGCGCTTATTTCCAAGCGTAGAAAGGAATGTGCACAATACAATGATCCATACTCACCTTTATCCATGCAGGATAAGAAATTATTCAGGAAGAGTTTTATTCCTTTACAGATATTCCCAATTTTATATATTTATAGTTAAACGCCAATATATACTATTTGAAATTTCAACATGATTTGAAGAATTGTGATTTACTTATTTTCTTCCTCAGAATGAATGTTTTTTTATTTTGTTTGGTTTGTTTTTACATTTTTTCTTGTTTATATATATTTTATAATTTAAGAATCTCATGATTAAATAATTTAAGAAATAGTGTTAGTGAGAAAAAAGTTATTCGAAAAGAAGTATTATTTTCCTCCTCTCAGTTATACCGAATAAGTTATTTAAAATACAGATAATATTATATATATAACTAAATGAATAATACAAGGTACATATGGTACACTACATAATATACTGTAAATATAAGTAGTATTTTTATAGTTAGATATCGACTGAGTAATAGCAATAGATAATTGTATATACTATATTAATTAATATATATGATAATCGAATCTATTTCGCCATATAACTAACCTTATCTATACTTATTGTTATAGAATTTTATATATTATTCTACACCCTAATTATTTACTTAATACCTATATCGCCTGTATTATATACTTCCTCTGATCCTAAAAGTTAAGCTTATAGGCTGAAATATCCCATGAACGACTGATTTGGTGAGTAAATTTATGTAGCTCCCGAATAAGTGAGTATACGAGTGCGGTTAAGCTAGTTACCTATGTTACGATTATTCATACCAGTTTTAACCAGAGTTATAAAGTAGGTCTTGCACTACATCTGTTTTATGTATGGGCTTGTGTTCTAACCTCTTATTTTTGCACCCATATTTTTGTGAATTTGTGTATGGGCATGTTTTTTGTCCTCGTTACGTTTTTTGCGATGCAGGTAAATATTTGAACAGCGGTACGCTATCAAATCTGTGTGAACTTAACAAATCTTACCACTGAGACATTTTGCTTCTTTAAACGAAGCTTATGAGGATGGTCCACTATCGAGAACTATAGGTGTTATTAAAGCTCGCGCACAGAGCTTTCAAAGAGGGCCGAGAAAAATGTTATGATAGTCGACCTCTCGGGGAAGACCAATCGCGTCAAAAAACGATGAAAAATTGTGGAAGTTTGTAGAGCTGCTCGTATAAGCCTATATCACTTGGTGATGGAGAGGGAGAAGACCGCCGGATCTCACACCACGTTATGTCCAGAGTGATTGCAGGAAGAAAACTGGGTTGAAATAAAAATGCAAAGATTCAGTAGAATATCTTTAACGTGAACTATTTGCACATACTCCAAGAGAAAATCTTATCTCAAAACTTGTGCCGATAGGACATCAAAGACTTGTCTTTGGCAACAGAAAGAGACAGGGTCTAATTTGTCAAGATTTACTTGAATAAATCGAATTTATTTAGATTTTTTGTGTATAAAGTTTTGCATAGTTATTTTTAAGGAAAAACTCTTGATGATAATACTATAGGGTTTTTAGTAAGATCCTGAAACCAAACGGCACGAAAAATGCGGGAAATGGCACATACCGTAAAAGATTCTCTTGCAGTTTACGTCTGACAGAAAGTACCGTAAGGAATGAACGCGAATAATCGCAGGTGAAAACCAATTACTGATTATTAGATTTATTATAAAATATCAACGTGCTCGTGCGGTTTACGTGCAAAGGAAATTGCTCTCTTCCGGACAGACAGTTAATCACGACACGTCTTTACAAAGATGTCTTGGAATCAGACTTCGAGAAACACGAGTTCAACGAAGTATCCAGAAACAGACAATAGATGCGAGGATGGATAGTAGGATATATGAGGCTGCGCCTCTCTGCAACCACGAATCAACCCAAGTCAGCCAATATCAACAAGTGCGCTGCTCAATATATTACTAGAATATTTCTGATGCTTGTGAAGAAAATACATTCTAAGTACTTCCCACATCCTCCATACAGCCCAGATCTAGCTCCAGTGCGATTTCTACCTCTTCCCTAAGTTTTGAATGAAGTTGAAGGCGTCAAATTTTGAGGGGTACGATGGAACACTAGCGAATTAACATAGAGTACTGTAACAGATGAGTGACTAAAACCACGAGCTTCAGTGTAAAATGACTTCCTCTGGTACTGCTGTCATTTTGCGCAAGATTGAACAGTGAAGAACAGTTGAGGGAGGCCGGTGTACTGTAACCTTTGCCCAAGTGGTCATATCTTCGAAAGGAGATAACTTGTAATTTCAGGTAGAGTCCAATACATAATTAAATGAGGCATCAGTACACTTACTTTTTAGACATAACATCCATCCTTGAGTGGTGGTAACTGTATATATATATATTCCATAGTAGGTTTATAGTAATATTTGATAGCCTATAAGTTTACTATGAAGCCTACCTTTATACCTACTATTAATGTATATTGATATTATGATAGGTTAATCACCCTCCAGGAAGAAATATATAATATGGATATTATTTTATAAATATCTTATAAACATACTTCGAAGCACAAGAGTAGTATATAATATATTATAGGTTATATAGATTAATGATATACTAAGATATATAGTTACTTATAAGATATACTAAATTGATAATCCGACCGCTTATAGACACCACCTAAGCTTAGAATTTTATACAGATAGGTATATATATTACCGTATATATATATATACTATAAGGTATATAAGTGTATATTACGGTATATAGCATTCACGTGAACTATGTTAATTAAACGAAGTATTAAAGTTCTATAGAGCTAAATATAAAGTAACTGTAATAGTAATAGAGAGTATATATAGAGAGAGAGAGAGAGAGAGAGAGAGGAGACTGAGACTAGAGAGAGAGGAGAGAGAAATTTTTTATTTTTTATTGGACTTGGGAGGCTTGCATGCCAGTTACATGCTACATGTGTGCTATTTAATATTCTCCCTCACAACCAAACTTAAAGACACTTAATTTCATATGTCTGCAGTCAAGTTAAAAGTAAAACTGGAAGCGTATAGATTTCCAGAGTTTATTTATATTTGTTTTGCAACGAATCATTGCATGAAGAAAAACCTCCCGACATTCAATCAGAATTTTTGAATGATGTCGGAGACCATCCTCACACACCCGATTTGATCTCACATAAATGACTTTATGAAAGCATGTTGTTACATTTGGAGTAGAAAGTTACTATCTTGGATTACAGAGAGTACATTATCACTTCCATTACAGTTTTAAAAACTATTTATACATCTTTCACGTTAACAAAAAAATTGGTTTTAAAAATTATTTGAAGGTTTTTTGTTTTTCTACTGGAATAATGTATTTTTAGGTTTTAATATCTTTTCAATAAATAATATAGAAAAATATAAGGATACGTTAAAAGCTCATACCAAAGTTTACCCTATTACTTCGTTCGTGTAGGCATGAAGAACAAACGCTGTCGAAGATGTAGGTTGGATTCAAATAAGGTTTGGTGCTTTATTTTTTTTTCTCTTTTAGGAAAACACTAGATTTTTTTAATTGTTTTATTTATTTGATTTTTATTATTTTTTTCAGGCACATATTTGTTTTTTTTAATGGATTTTATTTTTTATTCTTCGTAATAGAATTAGTAGTTAGTTATCGAATATCATTCTCTATTTATTACCTAATTAATAATAAATATTTAGTAATATAATGATTATTTTTTTAAAATTCCATATTCAAATTATAAAAATATATCATATTATATAAAATTCTGTAAAAATAAATATTTCATTCTACTCAGTTGTATATACTATATGTATATATGATTATGTAATTATAGCTATTATATATAATTTATATTAATATATATAACCTTCTATACCGATATTATAATATGTATACTAGCGTAATACTTATATATATAGTTTGATAACCTTACTAGTTTTAACTTAATAATCATATTTTATTAGTTTACTCTATTATAATTATCATATAATAGTACTCTATAAATACATAAAATGATATCAACATTTATTACCTCTATTCTATTATTATTATTAATTACTTATATATATAGTATATCATATGTTATACATATGACCATAATTGATTTTACTAGTTCTATATCTCTCCTAATCTAGTAAAGAAGTATCTCAATAGTTCTGATTAGTCTCTATGTTTTATTATTTCCTTTCATTAGATGGTTTGGAATACTTTTATTGAATGACTTTACATGTCATAGTGAGAGATAAAATATTTTATTACCTATCATTAACATTTAGGGGTGATAATTAGGATTAACTTAGTATATCTTCTGCTTTCTCTATTCTTTTTTAGAGATAAAGGAGATTGTTGCACGCTCAGTAGAAAATTAAGTAAAATATTCCATAGATTGATATATTTAATGACATCAATCGTTAAAAATCCAATTGATCTTAATATCACTTTTTGATTTATTTTCGGTTGTCCAAATCGCGCTGCTCTGTCATGATTAGTCCTCCAGCTCAAACTCGTACGTCTTCTCTTTTTCCTTTGCGACAGGAAGCTGTGAAGTTGTATTATAAGAGAGGATTGAACGATTCTGTTGGGATTGTCTTCTTTATTCTCATCTCTTCGAGGTCTGCGTACCTCTCGCCTGTTAATAAGGTGTGGTCCTCTAGTACTCGTCTCTGTCATCCTACTGGCGATTGGTACTCTTTCCTCTCAGGTCAGGAGGTACCAGGGATTTGGTATTTAATGACGCATATACTAAGATGTAATGTTAGCTTATCTGATAACATATTTACATCGCGCTGACCTATGAACGTTTCTTAGTTAATATATTACTATAATCCCACATGAGATAATCCCGCAAACCACAGTAAAAGACCCCACTTAACTTTACTAAATTAATTACAAACATACATATATAACTAAACTTGGCTTCGACCATGTAAGTTTCGATAATATTGCTTCTAGCCGACACTGTATATATCACTTGCCTGACGTTATTCCACGCTTTACATTTGTATGTATACCTAAGAACGCTTTATACACTTTAACGAATGCCTCATCACGTATCCTACACGTAAACTTTCATATATATCTCATACAGCTCGACTATAGATACAGCACCCAGATGATATAGTAAATACTTCAAACTATCTATATATTCAACTATTGTTTAAAGAGTGGCTAACAGAGAAAAAAGATAATTCCGTAATGAACTCAGATTTAGCTAGTAATAGATTCATATAGAGTTATTTATCTAATTAAACTAATTAAATGATAATACTAGTATGTATTCTCAAATAGAGACATGTTACTCCCTCCTACCTAAATGAATAAAGCAGAGCAATGAAGAACATTTTATATATTAACAGCAGTGTTTGGAGTCCTCAATGCCGGGGTTATACCCAAGCTCTGTGTCCAAACATCAATCCTTTGCTCATCCTCAAGATCGTAATATCACGTATTATCGGAGAGATGTATGTGGTAACTACCTTCCGGACTCCCATATTAGCAAGATCGATCGATTCTTTTCTCTTTACCCTCGAGACTGGTCAAGTTTGCCACCCCGCCGTACAGAGTTGCAAAGGTGTGCCAGATACAATCTCTACTCCATTTAACATACGTTGCTCGCAGTCTTGCAGATAAGCATGCTTCTCACTGGAAACCGTATACGAATTAGGTTACACTCGCCAGAAATATATGTTATACCCCAACCTTTGAATATAAGTCGAGTCATAACGGAACTGTCGGACCAGTAAGAGTAAACTCCCGACCATCTAAACAGTCACGAAACCTCTCTACGACCTTTTCGTAAGATTCGCACCAGCCCCGCCTGTAAGCTCATAAACCAGTCTAATGCACGTTATTTAATATGGATAGCAATAATTTAAAATATTAATTCCATTTTTATTAATATTAAGAATCTTTTTAATTAATCTTTAATTTAATTTATAGCCTAAGCTAATAATAGCTGCTTCGTGATTTTTTAATTTTATCTTAATATTAATTTAAGCCTTAAGCTTTATAATCAGCTTGCTTTTATTTTTTTAAGTTTTGATTTTAATTCGAGAATTAGCCTTATGCTACTAATGACCTTGATTGTATTATACATCTATAATTCTACTCGGTCATGCGAGCTGGAATCGAAGCTTTATGCGCTTATTTAACATCTACATTTAGCCTATGCGCAACGTTATATAAGTAGTTAATTCATCTTAGTCACTACTCATATATTGCCTATAATGAGACGCTATTGTCTTTATTTTCTACTTATCTATATTATATAGTAAGAAGGTATAAATCATTGAGTCTAAATAATAGAAAATTCCTATACTTTTAATCTGCACATATTATCACAAGACAATTATTGTACTTTTATTATAAATATATATATATACAGAGTATTATATATATATATATGGCAGCGATTACTTTTCTATAAGCCGTCATATGTATCTATAAAAACTATAATGCTCAGTGTAAAAACGGGGGAAACATTGCTGGAAATCCTGTCCAAAGGTAGGCCTGAAACTGTATAAAAAAAATATAAAAAAATATACCAAAAGCACTATATAGCTACAACGAAAGGAAATACATTTTTGGAATCCTGGTAAAAATTTACACATAAGAAAATATGTATATAAAGAAATGTTATAATAAAAATAATATGTATAAATATATTATTAATGTACAATTTAGTTATTTTCTTATCATTATTTTATTGGTTATCGCTAATTGTACTGAGCTAAAAGTTAGTATAAGAAATTTGTTGTCTTTTATAAAAGGCAGTTGTAGAATTTTTCGTAGTCACATCAGTAGAATGACTTCAGTGGCCATACGTAACTGGGATATACCAATAGACAATGTGTGGGGTCGTTATTAATCAAATACCATCCGTTTTAAGACTTTAAGCGGAAGCACGTGCTAGAGGAACTACCTAACCATAGGTAACTTTTAAAAAAGAATTTTAATACATTTAATTAATTATCTTAATCCCGTCGTACATTTAATCAACAACGGACTAACCACATTTGAGCGATTGAAATCGAGGTTCCGGAGACACCTCCCGGAAGGAGATAGTCCAACCCCGTAGTTCCCGGAAGGCCGAGAGACCACGACTCCTGCCACGGTGCAGGAGTAATATATCACTTCAAGACTGTAATGAAATATGATTACAGCTCCCATGTGTGTGGGGTCATTCTTTAGTAAAAAAAAATATATACTAAAAAAAATTTACCTGCTAGTTTACATATAGGGATACTGAATTAATTTATATAGAACTTTTATCATTAGTTTAACGTTTAGTGAAACACTCTCCAATAGTTAACAAAGGTTCCACTTCCTTAACAAATTTAGAGTACACTTCAATATTAGTTTCATTTACACTTCAATTTATACAACTTAGCTAAGAATCAATACGAATTGAATTTAAACACACTTGTGAGTGTGTTATGTATGTACGTAAGTACTACTTTTATCATATTCATCTCCTGTTATTGAAAATCTTTTTGTTACTTTACCAGGACTTCCCAATAAAAATATGTTCCATTTGTGCCAGTGATAAAACCCCCCAGATACAATGACTCCAGTTATATTCATAAATAGCAAGTCTTTTTTAGATGTTTTTTTTTTTTTTTTTTCAGCTTTCAAATCACATTTTTTGGACCAGGATTTCAGCAATGTATTTCGTTTTACTTGTAGCATTAATAGTTTTAAGATACATTTGACGGCTATAACATATCTGATTATATCCATTAGATATAAGCAACATATCATTATCAAAATTCATTTTACTTATATGTATTTCCTTGGATGTATCTGAGGTTGTGCGTACTTTGGTTCTGTAGTTTTACACTCTATATTTATTTACCATAAATACATTTATCAAATTGAGATAATATTTATATTTTTACATTAATATATATATAAGTTAATTCCTAATAATTCTTTATTCGTACGGTCGTTCACTGTTTTAAGTGATAAACTGATCCGTTCTATATTATATATATCGAAAATAATATAGTATATTACATATACCACCGGAAATATATAATTTATTAATCTCTTTTACTATAGTTTATTTATAAATTATGTCAGTGAGTAAAAAACACTTGCTTCAGTTAGTTAACTCATTTCATTTTGCAGAAATTTCAGTTCAAGTCATTCCTTTCCATATAATGTCTCGCACTAATAGGTGGATATAAGACACTGACACGTGCTAATAGTGTCCTCATCTCTTCCTTTCGGAAACTTCACAAGAGTTGCTGCCTTTGCTCTTGTTTTACGATTAATTCACATATAAAGAAGTGATCAATTTAATCAATTGTGCATAAATGTTCTCTACGATTAAAATCGCTTTTTGAGTGTATACTATTAATACTAACATAATAGTTTTTATAGTTTCATCTAATCTGTTACATATCCTATGATCCCGACCATCTAAATAACCACTCCAAAATTATAGCGTGATACTATAAATATATATATTAGAAGAGCAGTAATCTTCACTGTGTCAAAACACTATTAGTCAAACACTCTTAGAGAAAGGGCATATGTCACAATATTTAACTATTATTTTTGATGTTTGCTTTTTAGAACAGATGTTCTATATGAGCAAAATCAGCTTATGATCACATTAATTCATAAAGGAAATAATGATACCCACAAATTAACTCATTGCTAAAAATATAAGTCTGTAACAAGTCACGAAGAAGTCATACTCACATTTATGTCACCTCTTTTTCTCCACAGGATAGAGTGATACACTCATAGTGTGTTCGCTATCTTTTCCTGGTGAAAAAGATTGCCTGCGTAACATATTTTTATCTTCTTTCATGTTTATGGTTCTTTAAAAATCACTTCAAACTTATAATCACTATAACATTCCTGCTCAAGCCACATTTGCATTTCGTACATCAAATAAATATTATTTTAATTTAATTGTTTTAAAAATCCTTTTATTTTAAATAAATTTGCTCTTACAGTAATCCAGTATACTCATTAAGTCTGGGTCTCTCAATTTTTTTTACCGATTTTACTGATTATTCTTTGCTTTTTATGAAAATAGCAATCTATATTGCATACTAAAATCTAAATCTTGCTAGTCAAGTATTTTATAACACTCCATGATAAGAGTATCTCACACAAAATAATCAGTGATATGAAATTCAGAAACTATAAGAGTTTCAGGATGAGATATCGCGAATTTCAGCGGAATAAACTATTAAAGATCGTATATATCGCAGGGTAAATAAATAATATAGCTTTTATAATTCAGTCTCATTAACCTCCATGCAATCATTAAGCTCACGCAAATATTCATTCTGATATTTAATGGTTTTAATGTTTTTTTTCTTTCTTTTTTTTTTTTACTTTTCTTTTTTATCTTGTTTTTTTCTTTTCTAAGTTATATAAATATATTTACATGACCTTCACTTACGTAGTGTCGCCGAGGAGTGTCTCGCCAGGAGGGAGTACATACTCCGACCTTGACCCATCATTTAACCTACACCATATAGAGAGCATTTAAAGATCTTGTTTTGTTTTCCACTAATCTATTTAGGTTTGTTTTACGTATTTAGTTATATATACTGTATTCTATCTAGCATAGTACGCTGATATGTAGATCTTTTACTTTAATTGTGGGCAGGAACGGTTTTAGTTATAATTATCGAGAAGGTTAAGCTCTGGGTGAATTACGTCCAGCCTTCACACACTTAGAATTCCCTTCAGTTGTAAACAGTAAACACAGCAGTCAAAACAACACTTGAATAACCAGAGACTCTCATGCCAACAACACTATCACCCAAATCCCAGATCTACCATAACATCCATTTCATTTTTTGAGAACTCGCTGTATGACACAAATCGTTGAAGATAACTAAATGGAAGGTTAAATCTCATTAATATAGACGGTTAAACACGCTCTAACAGTATAGTGCAACTAATATTATTACTTTTTCTAACGGGGAAATTAAGTTATCGCATCATCTCTCCATTATTTGGTACAAATCCCTGTGTTCCATATAGATAAGATTTTTTGAAGTGAGATAAAGCCAAGAAGCATGTATCACAACAATGGAAATGTTAGGTAATAAACCCTCCACACGAAGAATCAAATTTGAAGATTATATAGTTTGTGAAATTGTTCCCTCCAATGTTAATGCTTGGTTATGCAAACGACAAGGAAGTCAAAATGGTGCTTTGCACGCATATTAATTAAACCATATGAGTATTAAGCAGGCACAGCTTAGGAGTGGCCTAGAATCGGATATAATACACCCCGAAAAAAACACGTTAAGCACACGCTGAGAAACCATAATATTTAGTCACTCCCTCTCTCAACCGATCTCATTAAGAATAATAGGCCTCAATTAGAGCGCGCGATATGGCTAAGAAGTCAATATCTTTCTTCAAGGAATCACGACACTAGAAGAAATAAATATTGAGATATTATGGCTCAACATTTCGTGTCTTAACCGCGTGGGGTTGGTGGACCTAATAACCTGTTCTACATGGACTGAGATTTGCCCGTGTTGCGGTGCAGCGGAGGGTGTGTTATTATCACTGTGGGGGGAAAAGCAAATCTTAGAATAATCTCTGGTGACCTTTTTCTTGTTATTTCGATTTTTAGTGCAGATATGAATTTAGAACTTAGAATTATATTTATACCGCCCATTTCATAAACACATGAATATTATACTTCAATATTATATCTTACGTATAATATAACCTGGCCAACAAACAACTATAATATCTTCTTCGAGAGCACATAACTCAAACCCTTTCTCTGTTCTTATAAATTTTGTGTCTGTTTCATTAATAATACTTTTTACGTATGTTTCTTTACATTGAATAAAGAATATGCAGTTGAAATATCCTTTATATACTTACACGTATTGTAAATAAAGTCTTTTAAGGTATTTTCAATAACAAACATTTGGGAATATTTCATCGTTTTAAGATGTAAGAGATATACACAGAGAATATTCCTTCTCTCACTCGCCTCTTCCTGGGACTCCTCATATTTATTCGTGTGAATTCTGCCGCTTAATAGTACAATCGTATTGGTATGGTGCTCTAGCATGAATCACATAATCTGGTGAACAGTTTTGTGGTGACTCTTTACACAAATCTACTATTCTTTAATAAGTGGTCCGAACTATCGTATGTGCGATTACTACGTTGTCAACTTACCCTTACTCTCTACACTTCACTACCTCTCTTTTTTCTAGCAGCCCCTGTTAATGACCTTGAGTATCACTCTAAGTTGTTATACTATGTTATACGCTATATTTTATTGAATTACTGATTTAAAAAATGATTTGGTGAATACTATACTACTATCCTATACACAGGTAACTAATAAAGAAGCATTTGGTAGTTATAAAATTTTCACGGATATTAGTCTATAATAATAATAATAATACGCTTCCTAATATTACTAGTGAATATAATCAGTAATAATCTATAATAATAATTACCATTCTCATAATAATAATTTAACATATTCTATAATATAAATATCTAGGGATTATCAATTCTAGTAGTATTATAATATTGATATAATTATATAAATCTAGATTACTTTATATTCCAAGTAAAATATCCATTACAGACTTACTATAGTCATAGAAAATTATACATAAAACCGATTAATTTGTAAGAGAGGGGGGACTAGTCTGAAGGAGAATTCCTATGGTGGGAGGATATTAGAATAGAAAGATAGGAATATATATACTATTTTATTTTAAGGTGGAGGGTGGTATATTTTAGGAGAATTATTAAAGAGGCGTTTATGGATGGGTGTGATATTACGATTTCTTAAAATAATAGTGAAGCGTATTATGGACTCTAACTAGATATTTGAGAGGTGATATAGTTACTAGTATTTGTTTGGGTGACCTCATTATGGAATAGGATAGTTGACTATACTAAGTAAAAAGCTAAATGGTAAAATATGCCAATTTATTTTATATAAAATAGTAATAATATTATAGTATGTTAATATCTTCAATATATATATATAGTCCTATATATAATATATTATATCACTGGCGAATATAAATATATATAAATAGATATATATAGAGTTTATTATATATAATATGAGACTTCCATTCCCTTTCCCTTGAACTAAAACTGATAAGCTTTGTTTCAACCCTGCCTTGTTCTAGTGCAATTCCGCGCAGGAAGCTGCCTCAGATATCCTTATCTTTAAATCCAAGAGGAAAGCGTGCTTTACATTTCATTCCGAAAGTTCACACAATCACTTTCCAAAACGACCCTAGAAGCTTTTTCATTGATTAAAAGTGTAACAATTCTTTCTGGTTCCCTGCCTATAGGTTTGCACGATGAGTTAAAAATTAGCCAGATAATTTCTGTTATATTTATGGTTACGGTAAATCTTGAATATATTTTTTAATAACATCTAATAAAGAAAGCTGACAACAACATTTGAACTTTATTATTCGTTTATAAAAAAGTAATTAATATAATGAAATTCATTAAAATTGAATATTAAAATTATTAAATCTAATTTTGTATAAATATAAATAATAATCTTGATAATATTTATAATTATTATCAATAGATATATAATTTTAAATAAAAAGTTATTATTTTTAACTTGTAATTTAGATAATTTTAAATCTTATCTGTTTTGTTCACGACTCTGACAAAGTCTGATTAAATCTTTGAGTATCATCTGTATGTATAGGCAGTAATAATATCTTTAGATAGAATTAAACCAAATTTTATGTGTATGTTAATCCAGCTCTCCTCGAAATAATTTATATATATATATATTATAACTACTTGTCT
>JABUQX010076046.1:0-18550 GCA_015478945.1 Trachelipus rathkii
AGAGAGAGATATATGATTAGGTGGTGTTTTGTGATATATTATATATATATATATTAGTTATATAATATATATATAATATATAATATTATTATTATAGTAGTAGTAGTATTATATATATATATATTAATTTGATAATATATATAGTATATATATATTATAATATATATATGTATGTTATTTATAGTATATAATATATATATGGATATATAATATATTATATATATTATGTATATTATATGTATATAGTATATATAATATATTATTATATATAATAATATAATCATTATATTATTATATATATAATTTATATATATATATATATATATATATATAATATATAATATATTTATATATATCTATATAGCCTATATAATATATATATATATATATATATATATATATATATATATATATATATATAATATAATATTTTATTATATATATTATATATATATATATATATTTGTTATATACTATATATACTATATATATATATTAATATATATTATATATATATATATTATATATATATATATATATACCTTATATATATATATATATATATATAATATATATATATATATATATATATTATATTATATATATATTAATATATATATTATATATATATATATATTATATATATATAATATATATATATATATAGAGAGAGAGAGAGAGGAGAGAGAGAGAGAGAGAGAGAGAGAGAGAGAGAGAGAAATTTTAAAAATAGTTTTTTTCAATTAATCGTCATCGTCATCGTCATCGTCATCGTCATGGTGAAATTTGCTCTAATCGTCATCGTCATCGTCATCGGCAAAAAATTTCATAATCGTCCCATCACTAGCACATACTCCACCCTTAGAACGGAAATTATAAAATAAGTTATAGTTGGATATATTAACGAGTTGCAAGGATGAATTCTTAGCCCATCTGGGCCTAAAGACAAGAGATAAAATTAAAGTTTAGAGTTGAGGAGGTAGTATTCCATGGATCGAGTTAGAGTGCAAGCATTTGATGTTGGTAAAGTCAAAAGAAAGCCACGCCTGTGCAAATCTGCTATCATACACGCACACGCAATCACAAAAAAAAAAGAAAAAAAAGACAGAAACAAATAGACAAAAACCAAAGGAGAAATGAGGAAAATTTATTCGTACTCTAAAACCTAAATTTTAAAACGATAAAACCCTATTTACAGCAAATATCTAAAATATGAATAATCCAGAAAGTTTAAAAACACTCACGAACTCACACGCTTTCACGAAATTGCGTACAAAAAAAAAATACTATTGATCAACTAAAAAGGTAGATAAATCTGTATAAATTATAATAATGGCTGTCCAAATAGGTATATAAATTTTACGATAAAGACCAAGTTGGAGAAACGCTAAAAATCTAAGTTAAAAAGGAAATCGAGGAAAAAAAAACATAACTTGGTACTAGCTATCTATATCGAACTAGATTTATTATTGAATCTAAAAGTTTCTCATAATTTTTCACCCAAAAAGTAAGAAGTATCGGCTAAGTATCGGCCATTTTAACCGATACCGATACCATCAAAAATGGCCGATACTACCGATACCGATACTATCGGTACATCCCTAATATATATATATTTGGGATGTACCGATACCAGAAAAGAGGCCGATACCGATACTCTATTTTTTTTTTAGGTACCGATACTTTAAGTAATATAATAAATACACAATAATAAGATAGAACATTTGTGTACTGCTAGGCAACTCAAGAGTGCATTCCTGTACAACCAATACTTAGTCATTCATTTCTTATTTGGTTGTGCCCAAGTATATTTATTTTATAAATTAAAATAGTATCTTTAAGGAATAGTAAATGCAAATATAATATTAATAACTTTTTTATGATTGTGTTTATTCAAAAAATATTCCATTTCCATTTTCAAGCAAATTTTAACAAAGTTTAGCTACTTAGCTTTTAATGTTTAACATGATACAATTTACAAGAGCTTCTAAAACTAGCTACAGTAATACATAATAACAATAATAAAAGAAGAGACCTCCAATTAATCAAGCTGAAGACTTTAACTAGCTACAATATACTCAAACATGACACAATAAATATAATCCTTTAAGATAAAGATTGATATCATTCAATACTCAAATTCAAAAATTCACAAATTGTGATGCAAAAACATTAAGCTTTCACTAGTATCTGGCGAGAGCCTGTTCCTTTTTGGGATGTTTACATTCCCACCTACACTATAAATATACGCTCGCTCTCTACTGATGAGGGAGGTCTGATAATTATTTGGTTGGCCAAGCACTGAATAATAATGGAAACCTGGCCATTTTCATGCACCGCATGAAAGGAATTCTCTTCTGTAAGGGGCAGCATCTCCCCCATGTTTTTGTTGAGCCCTATCTCCTCTTTCACAGATTGCAAATTTAAATTATCTTTGCTTCTTGATGACTGTCTCTTCAGTTTTTTCTATGAGGTTCCTTGGTGTGATTCCTTTGAAGGTGAATGAGAATTCAGTGCAATTTCGGCCATGAACTTGTCAAAGTCTAACATATCAAAATCCTCTTCATCTTCAGTAGGTTTATTTGCTGAAAAGCCACCATCGTCACTATCAGTGCTGTTGCCAGGGGTTGCTGATAAGGCCGCCCCCCTTTTGTTTTTTTTTTTTTTTTTTTTTTTTTTTTTTTTTGACAAACGAGCAAGCTCCTCAGTTATGCTATTTAAATGCATTCTAGAAGTGGTTTACCATCGGAGATGCCATTCTTGTGGGGTTTCAGCTAGCTTAGGGAATTCCTTATTAGAACCTTTTATTTACTGTATTTATTTATTTTTTTGCAGTTGTCACCGCCGCTCACGGGCAGAACACTATTCAAGAAGGGGGTGTTGAACGCCTCAAAAATTCATTTAGCGCAAATTACGCAGATGAGCAGACGCAGGCATTAAAGTGAGAGAGATTAAATTGAGTAGGAAACACAGATGATGGAAGAGAATTCCACAGAAACAGAAGGTGGCAGGAAAATGAAGGAAGCCCTGAGCGAACTAGTCTGAAGTTACTAATATCAACACAAAACTCATGTGCCGAGACAGCCCCCCCCTTGTGCTACGAGGGCATTGTAAAGGTGGTGGTACACGAGTGGAAAGTTCCCTCGAGCACTTGCCGCTACGGCACCTATAGAAAAGAGATAAAGCATCAACATCGCGCAGCAAAGATAGAGAGTCAAGTGAACCAGAAAGTACAAGACCGTTTATAAGCCTTTTGGCCTTTTGACTCTACCCTATCCAAAAGCCGGGTGAAACCAGAGCCCCCTCCAGATATGAGAGCAGTACTCCATACAAGGGCGGATGAGACCCTTGTATACCTGGAGTAACTGAGAAGAGGAAAAAAAGTCTCTCAGTCTAAACAGAACTCCCAGTTTCTTTGAGGCTGCCCTAGCAATCTGTTGTGATTTGAGGTTTTCAAGACATTTTTTGGTTTAAGAACATAAGAAATATAGGGACAGTAAGAAGCCACATGGGCCTATCGAGACTGTCCTAGTCAACCCACTAACCAAACATGCTCTCCTGCAAATCCACAAAGCACCCTAGGGCTTGTCAAATTTCTGTAACCAAAATTCACCAATTTGGCTTAGTCAAAAAAAGATGATACATGTTATCCCAAACTGCATCACCATGCCCTTAAATAACTAGTTATGGTCACACATGCAGTAGCTATAACATTACTAACTATAACTAAAATCCAGCCAATTTGGCTTCGTCTAAATATACTATGTGATACCCAACCCATCCATATACCTATCCAACCCTTTCTTAAATGTTGCAATTGAGTCACACTCAACAACCTCCTGTGGCAAATCATTCCAAAATTTAACAACCCTATTGCTGAATGTATACTTTCTATATAAGATGGCATGCTTTCTTCTTAAAATTTTCTTGTTATTGACCCCTGGTCTCCCCGTCCGGCTCTACTATAAGAAATTTTTTTTTTTTTTTTTTTTTATTGGTCCCGTATTATCAAAGATGTAAAATTTTGTAAGACTTGTAATGTCCCCTCTGCGAAATCGCCTTTCTACAGAAAACATTCTAACTCCTTCAGCCTCCACGTAGCTCTTACCCTCAAAACCCAGAAATCATCTTTGTTGCTCTACCGTTGCACTCTCTCTAGCATATCTAGTCTTTCTTTAAGTAAGGGGGCCCAAACTTGTGCACAATACTCTAATTTATTGGCCTAAACATAGCTAATTATACAGTTTACTTATTACTCCTTGCTCTTGTAAAATCACATTGCGATTTATTATTCCCAGCATCTTATTAGCTTATTTCTAGCTTCCAAACACTGATTAGCTAACTTCAAATTACTGCTTATAATCACACCTTAATCTTTTTCTTGGTCCACAGACAGACTCAAGCCAATCCCATTCATATCATAGTTAAAAACTTTTATTTGAGTAACCTAGGTGAAGAACCTACACTTTTACTATTAAAATTCATTTGCCACTTATCCTGCCCAACCAAGAAGTTTTATCAAGATCATTTTGAATCTTTTATACATCCTTCACTATTCCTAAAATGAGTTTTGAAATGTATAATCATCAGCAAACTTAGAAAACATTGCATTTAAGTCCCTGTCTAAATATTTTAATATATGAGAAACAACAGTGGCCCCAGCACTGAACCCTGGTGGGTCACCACTCACTCTTCACTATTTCCATGATGACTTATTGCCATTTAGTTGTACACACTGTTTTCTATCCACAACCAACTCTTTAATCCAAATATATACCACTCACCATACCAAAGATTGCAATATCTTCTCATCAGCCTTATGTGGGGAACTTATCAAAAGCTTTGCTAAAGTCTAAATAAATAATATCACTGGATCTCCTCGGTCAATGCTGTCAGTAATGAATTCATAAATTCTAAAAGGTTTGTTCTGACATGACTTACCCTTTCTGAAACCGTGCTGGTAGTCATACAATACCTTTTTATCTTCTAAATATTTCTCTATATGAACCCTTTCAGTAACTTTTCCAGAACCTTACAACCAGAGATGTTAAGCTACCGCCTATAATTATCCAAATCTTCCTTACTACCTTTCTTATAATAGGCACAACATATGCTGTTTCCAGTCATCTGGTACCTCACCAATGTTATAGATCGCTTTAAAAAATCAAATACAGTGCCTTGCAATGCTGGTACTCCCTCTTTCAAAATTCTACCATGTATACAATCAGGGCCTGCAGCTTTACCTGGATCAAATATGGTCCAGTAAAGTTTTAATATCTTTTACATCAATTTCAAATTCCTGTAAGTCTATTTGTTACATACATACAAGAACTAATTAGTCTCCAAACTATTATCTAATCTTTTCCTCAGTAAACACTGAAGCAAAATAAGAATTAAAATGTGGACAACTCTTATATGAACTTACTAAAATTTTCATCAATTTTAAATAGACCAATTGTCTATTCTTACTTTTAAATTTTATAAAAGCTAAAAAAACTTCTTCAGGTCCTTTTTACTATTCCTGGCAAAATTAATTTTCTGCCTCTCTTTTTGCCTTTTTTATTGACTGGTTAAGTAGGTTTCTATTTTTTCCTATAATTTTCTAAATCATCTTCCTTATTACTTACCCTTGATATTTTAAAACATCTAAGCTTTTCATACACTTTATCTCTTATCTCTCTCGATGCCATCAAACAGGTTTTCTCTTCGCCACCCTAATGGTTTATCTTTAAAACATAACTGAATATTCATTAAAACTTGCTTAAAATGTTCCCACATGAATAAAACATTTTGGTCTTTAAACTCTTTTATCCCAGTCAGTTATACTAAACATGTCTCGTAATTTGGTAAATCACCTATTTCGGAAATCTAGGATTTGTTCTTTATTAGCTTGCAATTTGGGCCCAGATATCTACATTCATATTAATCTAATTATATTATGGGGTCACTAAGTCCTAAATTCTCCCCAACTTCTAATTATCCCATACTTTCATCATTAGTTAATATTAAGGCGAATAGTGGGCATTGTGTCTTGTGGGTTCATAGACCATCTGGCTCAAAAAAGTTATCTAGTATACAATTTAAAAATACTGAACTACTCTGGTCCGTATTAGACAAGGAATCCCATTGAATGCCAGGAAAATTAAAATCACCCATTATGACTATACCTTTTTCTTTACTGTGGCATGCTGTCTCAATTTCTTTCACCATTTCCACATCTAATTCTTGACTCTGGCCAGGAGGTCTATTAAAAGCCCCTATTCTATATGATTTATTAAACATAAGGATATCTACCCATACCGATTCAATATCATGATTAGTTTTAAAGTCAGTCATTAATACAGATTGAATATTGCTTTTAATATAAAGCGCTACACCCCCACCTTTCTTTCCTCTACGCTGGTATAAATAAAGTGAATATCCGTCTATTTCATATTCCTGAAAGGCCAAGGATGTTTATACCTATTGTCAACAGGAGAGACGAGAGAACTGTCGAAAGAGATAGGAAAGTTAGGTGTCTTAGAGAGGGAGATTTGTAGAAGTTGGGTTTTTAAAGAATTAAATTTCACAAGGTTGAGACGACCTCACTTGGAAATTCTATCCAAATCAGCTAGAATAGAATCGGAAAGATTAAGACGAGAGGCAATTCTTGAAGTAAAAGAGGGAGCAGAATTGAAATGAGTTGAAGAATGAAGGGTTGAGTCATCGGCATATGAGTGGATAGAGATAGATGTGCAGGTGAGATCATTAATGAAAAGCAGGAATAAAGTAGGAGATAAGACAGAACCTTGAGGAACACCACTATTGACAGAAAAAGAAGGGAAATGATGGAGTTTTTTGGGTTACTTGTGGGTGGAGGGATGATTGGTGTCTGTCAGTGGTGATCAAGGTGATAGATGATTTCTCGGTAGAGGCAGACATTCTGTTGGATGATAACCAAGCTTCTAGGTGATTTAGGTAAGTTTGAGGGAGGTTTGTGGCAGTGGGTACTGAGGGGTCTGATATGGTTATAGTTATGTTGTCTGCATAGGTTATTATTTTTGAATTGGGAGTTTTGGGGGGGGGGGTAGGGATATTGGCTGTAAATAGGTAGAACAGGAATGGGGATAGGATGGCATTCTGAAGGATTCCATTGCTTAATTTTACAGCTTTTGAGGTTTGATACAATATTTGAATATTTGAGCTGTGCATCCAGATATAAAATTGGATAACCATTTTTTGTAATTGTTATGGAAGGGAGAGTTTAGAATTTTTGGGATGAGAATGTTTCTGGGTATTGTGTCAAAGGCTATACTAATGTCTATGGCCATGAGTATTATTCTGTGGGAGGGTGTTGTATAATCTGTTTACGATGTTTTGTGTGATATTAGTTAGGCCTATTGAGGTAGAGTGAGATTTTTTAAAACTGTTGATGATTTTGGGAGTGGAAGGTAGTTTGAATTTTCTAATAAGTATGATTTTCTCCATTAGTTTGCACAAAGAGGAGAGGAGGGATATGGGTCAGTATGACAACGGGATTTCAGGATCTTTTCTAGGTTTTAATTTATGTATGATGATTGCTTTTTTCCATTGTGGAGGAATATAGTTGAGAGGCCAAGATTTATTGAGGTATCTGTGATGAATGATATAATAGTAGGTCCAAAGTGTTTTATGTGTAGATTGGAGATGTTGTCTGGGCCAGTAGCAGGGGAATTTTTTAGAGGTTTGATAAGTTTAGTTATTTCTTGTGTAGAGAATGGGGGGTTAGGGTTGGCTCCAACTTGCATGTTTTTGAGTTTGTATTATTCTATTATTTACATGTGTGGGTTTGTTGGATATATTGGAAGAGTGGTTTGTGGCGAGGATTTGCATTGCTGGTTTAGGGGGAGGGGAGGAGTTGTTGGTCATTTAAAGCTTCCATTTGTGGGTGGGAGAATTAGGTCTGGTAAGTCTGTGGAGGACATTTTAAATTATTTCCACATTCTTCTCTTTTCAGGTCTGCCCATTTTCTATTAAGTGTTTCATAATTTTTTTTTTTTTATGAATGGAGATGAGATTGGAGATTTGAATATTTAAGGAGTTTATTTGTGCGATCAGATTGGGGTATAGTTTGTTTGATGTAGAATGATTTCTTTATTTATTTAAGTTACAGATTTCAGGTGTTTAGTGAAAGTTTGTAATGTTTTTCTGTGGCGTTTGTATGTAAAAGTTTTGAGGCTTTTGATTACATTGGTGAGCGTTTTATCTATGGCTTTTATGGTAGAGAATGGGGGGGATTTGTTTTGCTGGTGCAGGTAGGTGGGATTCGATGTGTTTAGTTTATGCTGGCCAGTTTACTTTTTTGTAAATTTTGTACATGTAGATATATTTTCATTATTTTTGCTATATTTTGTTGTTATATATTTTTATTTAGGAGGTGGTTTGATGGGAGATCAATTTTTGTATTCCATCTGGTGTTGGTAAAGAGCGATGGAGATTAGAAACTAATGTCAAGGGGGGAATGCCTTGGTTTGTTTGTTTGGGGAGGGATATTTGGCGTAGATAGTTTATTGTAGTTAACTATGTTTATGAATCAAGTTTGTTGAGATGTGAGACTTCTCGTTGTCAGAAGGATATTCTCTGTACCAGGCAGTAATTGTGTGCATTTGAAGTCCATTAGAATATTAGAAATAAAAAGATAGTAAGAAGCCACTTGGCCTATCGAAGACAGTCAGTCAAGCCAAAGGATACAACCACCAAACATCATGTTCAACGCAAATCCACAAGCCCCTAGGTTGTCAATAACGAGGTACTAGTATAACAAAGTCTACAACTAAAAAATAAAAAATTATAGATAAAGTACGCATGCTAACGGCACACTAACAAGCTTCTAATAACTTTATAGATTAACTTAAAACTACTAGGTAACTAAAAAACGCCAATTTGGCTTAGCATAAATAACACTTATCACATACCAAACATCCATAAACTATCAGTCTTTCTTAAATGTTGCAGTCTAGTCATAATCAACAACCTCCTGTGGCAAACGATTCCAAAATTTAACAAACCGTATTATATGAAAGAATGTTTTTTAATATCAAGATGGCATGCTTTCTTCTTAATTTTTCTTACTATGCCCCCTGGTCTCTATCTTGTACCCTACTATGAAGAATTTATATGCCTTAATGATTATCAATAGAGGTAAATATTTGTAGACTTGTATATGTCCCCTCTGAGAAATCACTTTACTACAGAAAACATTCTAACTCCTTTCCTCTCCTCTGAGCTCTTACACTCAACCCAAGAAATTATCCTCGTAACACTGTACCCACCCCACAAAACTATGTGCACTCTCGATAGCAATATCATTATACAGAGTTTACTTATATTCCTTGCTCTTGTAACAACATTGCAATTTATTATGCCAAGCATCTTATTAGCTTTAATCCTTGCTTCCAAACAATGATTAGCTTCTTTCAAATTACTGGCTTATAATCAACCTAAATCTTTCTTGTTACAGGACTCAAGCAATCCCATTGCATATAGAAGTTAAAACTTTTTATTAAAGTGAAGAGCCCTACACTTTTTACTATTAAAATTCATTTGCATTATCTGCCCTATATAAGTTTCTCAAGATCATTTTGAATCTTTATACATCCTTACACTACTCTTACAGGTAGCCACTTTGGTAATATCTGCAAACTTAGAAACCTTTGCATTTAAGTCCCTGGTCTAAATCATTTATTATATGTATATGAGGAACAATAGTGGCCCCCAGCACTGACCCTGTGGAGACAACACTCTTCCTATTTTCCATGATGAATTGCACATTTAGTTGTTACACTGTTTTCTGATTTGAAACCACTCTATTTAATCCAACTATGTGGTCACTACCACTTTAACCACATTCCAATAATTTTCAACAGACCTTTGTGGGAACCTATCAAAGCTTTGCTAAACGTCTTAAATGTTATAATATCACTAGATACTCAAATGCAGTGTCAGTAATGTATTCCATAAATTCTAAAGGTTTATCTGACTAGACCATACCTCTTGAAACATGGGTCGTACAATACCTTGTTATCCTCCAAATATTTCTCTATATGACCTTTCAGTAACTATTTTACAGAATATTTTTACAAATCAGAGATGTTAACGTATGTTATATGAATTTCCAAATAACTATACCTTTCTTATAATAGCACAAAATATGCGTTTTCAGTTGTCTGGTACCATACCAAATGTTATAGATCGCTTATAAATAGCTTAAAATCAAATACAGTGCCTTTGCAATTGCTGGTACTACCTCTATCATGCAGGCTCTGATGAATAGCTATATGGTAATCATATATCATCAGAACCTGCAGCTTTACTTGGTCAGGTATGGGTCCAGTAAACGGTTTAATCATCTTTTCCATCAAATTTCAAATTCTGTGAAGTCTATATTGTTTTCTGCAATTATAAAGTTGTTTATTATTTGAGAGGTTAAGTTGTTGGTTTGTTAATTTGACTTGGGTAGTATTGAAGATGTGGGGATGGGGAATGTATATGTTTATTATGTTGTAAGGAATTTTTATTGATGAGGATAGTAAATAATTTTATATTAAGGATTGGGTCATTTAGTAGGTTGATAGTTTCAGTTGTGATGTTGTGGTTGGATAAGTTGTTTTTGATTAGTTTAGATAGTGTATGGTATATCTGTTGTTTAGAGTAAATTGAGTCACATCCATAAAAAGGTTTTTTGCGGGTGTTGTGTATGTATGACTCCTGTTCAGGGCTATTGTTCGATGCTGATGGTTGAAGAGAAAGGCTGAAATTTCGGAATCTTTGTTGTTCAAACCATTTATATTAATTTGAAGGATTTTTATAGTTGTAGAGTTGTTAGTGCTAAAATTGTTGGGGGGTTGCATATGAAGGATTAGAGTGGTTTTGCTGAGGTTAAATCCATGAAAAGATAGAAATTGTCTTTTTGTGGATCATTTTTTTTGCAAGTGGGAACACAACCTATAGATGGTTGGTTTTCTTGTGATGTGTTTATTGCAAGATGGGGCAGAAATAAATTATTTGTGGACGCAGGATTTAGGTGAATATCACTTGGTTGTTTGAACATGAGTGGTGGGGATGTTGAATTTAAGTTAATTTTGTTATCTAGGTGTAAGGAGATAAAGGTGTGAGGGGGTTGGAGGGAAGGAGATTGGTGTTCATTGTTTTGGATTGCGGGTGATTTTTATTTCTGGGGTATGAGGTTTCAAAACACAAAACACACTACAAATATGCAGAAAAACAGCAATTTACACAAATAAGACATAAATGTTATGAAAGTTATATAAATTGTATAACAGAGAAGGCCCATATTTTGGTATACCAAATACCAAACCAATATATAACAAAAAATTATAATGATATAATCTAGGTTAGGCAAATACAAGTATGTTATTATTAGTTAAGGTTACAGTAAGATTGAATGAGATGACATGTGACATAAGGAATGATTATGCTTTAAGGTCAAGGCTACAAGGATATTGTTCATGTGTAGACGTTGGAGGACATTCATGGAAATATCTTGATATTCTCTTTTGGGAATGGGCATTTTTCGATTGAGGAAGGATGTTCATTAGATCCCTGAGGAGGAGAAGCAAAGTCACTGTCCCACACAAAGTATTCCCTGGATAGTGGTAGGTATTTCAGTTCTTTTGAGTTGCATCAAGCGTTCGTGGTTTCCTCTGGCGCTAGCTGCACCTCGTCACGCACACTGCAAGAAGGTGAAACTGAATCATGTGATATATGTAGTTATATATATATATATAAAAATATATTAATATATATATATATATATAGTAATATATATTTTAATATCTATATTAAATATATTATAAAATTAATTACAAATAATATATAGTATATATATATCTATATATATATATATATATCGTATATATAATAGACCATACCGTAAAGCTGGGGTTACTTAAGCACCGGCGCAACTTTGGAATCTTTCACTATATGTTTCATGGTTCATAATTTTTTCTAGATAAGGAGAAATTTAATTTTTTTTTCTTTAAAAGCACTAAAATTGACTACTAAAATGAACCATTAGGTGTCAGAAATAACAAAATAAAAATGTTGTTTTACTACTGACAAAATGTAGTTGAAAAATCATGAAAAATGAAGGCATTTTGTTAAGGTTCACCCAGAAGAATTGGGAAGACATACAAACATGGCTTTCATGTATGTTACTCTTTAGCATCTTAGGAAGGGAGCATAGAATGCCTGATTAATCAGCATTTATAGTTTAGAAGCTACAGACCTTAAATTAAAATGGGGCTACTTTGGCAGGGGGGTGGGGCTTCTTTGGCAGGGTGGCCAAAGTAACCCCAATTTATTTTTACCATTTTTTACCTTATTTCGGGGTTAATTTTAATAATTAATATTTAATATTAATTTTAATATTTAATTACGATGAGACCAATATTTCGGACACACCCACAAGTTCAATCAAACACCTCCACAGAAGGGGCATCAAATATGCCAACAACGTTACATTTTATTCAAAGACTACAGTTTCACTAATGTTCTGTGCCTCTGCAGACGGGACACTCCTTCCCCCTTATGTCTTATACAAGTCGAAAAAATTGATGAATACGTTTAAAGATAAGAGCTCCAAAAGGATTTCCATTTTGTTCAGAGAAGGATTTCCATTTTGTTCAGAAAAGTGGCTGGTTTGATTCAACAGTTTTTGAAGACTGGTTTAAAAAAGTCTTTTTACCTCATGCAAAACGGATTGATGGTCCAAAGGCCCTTATTGGCGACAATCTAAGCTCTCATTTTCAGATGAGGTATTAAACTTATGTGAAGAGAATTCAATATTATTTGTTTGCCTGCCCACAAAT
The DNA here is from genome assembly GCA_015478945.1 of Trachelipus rathkii. Lineage (NCBI taxonomy): Eukaryota > Metazoa > Arthropoda > Malacostraca > Isopoda > Trachelipodidae > Trachelipus > Trachelipus rathkii. The sequence goes on from JABUQX010076046.1 coordinate 12,849, forward strand.
TCTACCAATATTGCCCAACCATTGGATGTGTCATTCTTTGCCCCACTGTCCAATACTTACAGAGAGTGACCACTAAAAATATGGCAAGTTTGAATACATAAAAGATGATATTGATACTATTTGTGAAAAAGATATGAGGATGGAACTGCTTGCACAACTCTAATTTAAATAGATTTATGGAATGGGTTTTCCCAGAACCAGTCTTTTTTGATAGCATCAGGCTGGGTGACTTGGACCACTTTAGGTATAACTTCGTCTCCCGACTCTCCCCGAATGCACTTTTTGGAATTTTTTTTTTTTGAAAATCAAGGCCCTATAGTAGGTCATAAGCACACAAAAAAATAATGTAATTCTAATAATAACAATGGTGGTCCGATTCACCCTTCATCAACATTTTTACGGCGGGGTGAATCGGACCAAGTTAGGCCCGTGATTATTGCCACTAAATACTGTTTGGATTCAAAATTTCTTTGGCCAGTTTAAAGTTTAACATACTCGGTGTATACAACTGAAAAATAATTAAAATCCATCCACAATTTTTCATTTTATATAACGAAGTAAAAAAACTCACATTTTTTCAAAAGTGAAATTCTATTGAAGGGGGCATTTTGTACCCTAAATTTTAATTAATATTTTTAAAAATATAAATTTCTATGATTAAAGGTGATCTAAATAAAACTTGTAGTACTTACTACCTCATCTAAATGAGGCGAAAAAAAAACAAAACATTTTTATTATATTTTATTTTAGAGTGGACCCGGAGATATCACCCTCTAAAAAAGCCGGGGCCGTCACCCCCGACGCTATAAATAAAATTAGAAAAAAAAAAAATGTAAATAAAAAATTAATATTAGGATCCTAGCTTAAGGAATAGCCAATGTAGCCCCAAAGTGGATTAAGAAATTTAAAATTTATATATAAGTTAATACAAAGAAACTTCAGCTGACCAAAATAGCCCCGATGCATGGGGTAACTTTAGCCCCCTATTTTTTTAAAATTGTGAAAAAACTACTGCATGGATCAAGAAAATATTCTAGGTATGTATAGTCCTAATACAGTTCCATATTTTGAGTGTGTAATATCTCATTTTACTTTAAATTTTCCTAATATTTGCAAAGCGAATTTGGAAAAGTGGCAAAGTAACCCAGTTTACGGGATATATATATATATATATAATATATTATATATATATAATATATATAATAAGTATATATATATATATATATATATATATATTATATATATTAATTATATAATATATATATATATATATATATATACTATACTGAGTATATATATACTATATATATCATAATATAGGATATATATATATATATATAATATACTTATAGATATATATAATATATATATATTATATATATAATATAATAATATATATATGTAAAATAGTATATATATATTATCTATATATATAGTATATAATATACTATATATAATATATATATATATATATTTATATATATATATATATATTAGACTACTATAATATATATATATATATATATATATATATATATAATATATCTAGTAAAATCATACTTATTATATATACAGTTATATATACAACCTCTATACTAGTTATATATATACTATATATATATATATATATATATAATATTATATATAGTATAAATATATATATTATATATATAATATATATATATATTATATATATATATAATATATATATATATATCATATATATATATATATATATATATATATATATATATATTATTTTATATATACAAGTATATATATATAATATATATTATTATATATATTTATATATATATATATATATATTTATATATATATATATATATATTATAATATATATATATATATATAAATTTATAAAATATATATATATATATATATATATATATATATTTAAGTATAAATATATATATATATATATATATATATAATATAAATATATATATATACTATAATATAATATATATATATATACTATATATAATATATATATATATATACTAAATATCATACTTTTTTTAGCAGTTTGTCACCACCACTCCCGGGCGAAGCCCTATTCAAAGGGGGGGTGTTAATCGCCTCAGAAGTAACAACTAACGCAAATTGCAGATGACACAGACGCAGGCTTTGAACGTGCGGGAGATTAAATTCAGCAGGAAACACGAAGATGGAAAGGAATTCCACAGAACCAGAAGTGGCTGGGAAAGAAGGAAGCCCGGAGCGAACTAGCCTGGGGATTGCAATATCCACACACAACTCATGCGCAGACACAGCACCCCCTTGTGCTACGAGAACGTCGTAAAGGTGGAGGAACGAGAGTGACAAGTTCCTCGAGCACCTGCACGCTGCAGTACCTATAGAAAGAGATAAACACCAACATCGCGCGCAAGATAGAGGGTCAAGTGAAGTGGAAAGTACGGAACAGTTTAATAAGGTTTTTGGCCCTTTGACTCGACCCTGTTCAAAAGCGGGTGAAAAACCAGAGCCCCCCAGATTTATGAAGAGCAGTACTCATACACGAGGGCGGAATGGAGGCCTTGTAAATAGCTGAAAGCAACTGAGAAGAGGAAAAATCTCGCCAGTCTAAACAGAACCCCAAGTTCTTTGAGGCGCCTAGGCACCGTTGTATGTAGGTTCAAGACAGTTTTTTGTTATGTTAGCGCAAGGATGTTTATATTGATCAACAGGAAGAGACGAGAGAACCCGTCGAAAGAGATGGAAAGTTGGAAGGTGTTTTGAAGAGAGGGAGATTTGTAGAATTGAGTTTTTAAAGAATTAAATTTTACAAGTTTGAGACGACCCCACCCGGAATCCTATCCAGATCAGCGAGAATAGAATCGGCAAGAATTAAGACGAGAGGCAATTCTGATAATAAAAGAGGGAGGAGAATTGAAGTGAGTTGAGAATGAAGGGTCGAGTCATCGGACATACGAGTGGAAAGGTTAGAAGCGCAGCCGAGTAAATCGTTAATGAAAAGTAAGAAAAAGTAGGAGATAAGAAGAACCCTGAGGAACACCACAATTAACAGAAAAGAGCGGAAGTCGCCCGTCAACAACAGCGACATTGAGCGATTTGAGAGACAACTAGAACATAAGTAAGCAAAGTGAAGGAGTAAACCAAAGGAAGGGAGCTGGAGAGCAGTGACGCTGCATACTCTGCAAAAGTATCGAGCCCAAACACACGCCGCTTTCTCTTTATCTTCTGTGGCTTACCCGGTCAAATGTGTGGATATGTCAACGGCGCACTAGCCTAGCAAGCCGCGCGTTAGCTTGCGGGTGCGGTCTGATGAGGGCATGGAATGCCTGCCTCAGATCTCGTGCTTTTGATCGCGCAACCGCTCACCCCCAATCCAGGCGCGGTTGGCTAATATGTGGCTAAAAGTAAGCTCTCGTAGTTCTAAGGGCGAAAACCATAATCATAAGATAGGAAAGTATTATCGCAGTAGACTTGAACGCGAAGCATACTGCGATCGGAAAGAAGGGAATGATATTGCAGATGAATTAGAAATGAGAGTTGAGAAGGGTTTCAAAGATCTTAGATAGAATCACAATGAGAGGCTATGGGCATCGTTAGAGGGATAGAGCGGCTATTTTTTTCGAATCCGGCTGGACATGTGCGGCTCACAACTGAGGCAAAGTGTTAGTATTGCGACAATAGAGAATATATTGAACGAGGCGGGGGGTTTCAAAAAAAAGCCCCCCACAGAAAAAAAGCAAACACTTCCTTAAAAAAAAAAAAATCTCGGGGGAGTGATGCCATCCGGGCCACCGCTTCCTAACTTCATAGTTCAGGAGGCATGCACCGTCGGAATGGTATCACAGGCAAAGGCATAGGAACTGAGAGGATGAAGGAGGATTATGAAGAATGCAGATCGTCCAGGTTGAGGATTAGGAAAATAGGAGACGAAGAGATTGGACCTTTTCAGTTGGAGAATTAAGCAACAGAAACATCAGAGCGAATAAGAGAGGGGAAAGACAGATCTCTACAGAAGGTTGTTAGATGATGTTGGCAAAGGCCAGAAAGATTTGTCAGTGGAGAAGGAGGTATGCGACTTTTCTTTGATAAGCTCGCTTTGCTTCGTCGAATTAGAGTATCCTTAACGATTTTAGCCAGAATGGAAAATTACGCAAGAGTGATAAGGAGAACGTGGAATTGTTTCACTCGCCGATACAGCTCTGTCTTAGCCGAATGGCAGAGAAACACTGATCGGATACCATTGGATTATGAGGATGAGAGAAGAATTTTAAGTCGTTAGAAGCGGAATGAACCTGCTAAATCCATACGATTACAGCTCCCATTATCGGCTGAGTCGAAGCAGTCACCAGAGACAAAGCAAGTCATTCCAATTATAAGTAGCGTAGAACAACAGCAAAGCCCCAATGGCCATCAGAAGGGCAGAAAAAAACGCGTAGGGCAGGGAGATGTTGGAGAGAAGTATTAAAATTAAGAGATATAGGTTGTGGTCAGATTACAATAGGAGCGAAGGTGGTGTATTTTAAGAGAGAAGGACGAAGTGTTGTTGTCATTATTATAGTTTTTTTTTCCTTTGTAATAAACTTAATGTGAAAGAAAGACCAATTTTTTTGTTTTTCCCGAGTTTTTTTTTTAATTATGTTATTTAGAAGCGGAATGGAGAGTACAACAGATTTCAAATGTAATTTAAACTAATTTCTTGCAACGATATTGACAATTTTTAAGAAAATATATTTTCAAATTTTTAATTTAAAAAAATATATACTGTAAAACAATTATTATTATAAAAAAATGTTATACGAAATTTTTTTGTTTAAATTAAAGAACTATATACTAAATAAAAAATATTTTTATTAATTTGATAAATTGTTTGATTATTATTAATATTTATTAGTATGATATTATTATTTATACAGTATATATATATAGATATATTATATCTTCTCAAAGCGTGTGGTGGGCTGTGCCTCTACTTACCTGAAGCCCTCCAGCCGTCCTGTCTCGGTACAATACTCTTCTCCACCTGTATCAAGGTTTTCCTCTCTTATGCAGCTGCACAACTCATCTACCATTCCTTCCTTGGTTCTTCGCGGGGTATAGGTAAATTTGCCGAGTATCTACTCATCTTTCATTCGTTCTAAACATGTTGTATCATCTCAACTGTTGTTTCCAAGATAGAACAGACATCCATCAGCTTCAATATTCCACATTTCCCTCTCTCCATCTAGCTTGCTCCGACTATCGTCTTAAACCTTTGCATATGCCGCATTTTTGCTTGTTTCCCATAGGCACCGTGTCAAAGCTTTCTCAAATCGATAAAGAGATAATAAATGTTTCTTCCCCACTCCATTTTTTATTTTCATATTCAAGGGAAAATCAGTAGTTATGTTCTTTTCTGGCTAAATTCATGTTTCTTCATTTAGTTTTTCTCACTATTCTTCAGTTGTTTTCAATCTTCTATATACTTATTGCATGTGTAAGCAGATATTCATCTATAGATGTTTGCAATACCTTTATCTCTTCGGATATAAAGGTGTATGAGTGACTATATAATATATATAATATATATTTTATGTTTTAATTATAATATAATATATATATATATATATTATATATCTATAGTATTAGTTTATACTAATTAATATATATATATATAATATATTCTCTATATATATTGTATAGTATATATATAATATTATAATCATATA